>JAAMPD010000367.1:0-56978 GCA_025266255.1 Trissolcus basalis | reverse complement strand
GGTCATTACCTCAAAGCAATAAATTAAATATAAAAAAAAAAAATAATTTAAAAATTAATTGTTGACAGATGACGCAATCGATCACAAGCATTCCTGATAAAGAATCCATCGAAGAGAGATATAACAAGGTAAAAATAGTTATAATAGTTTCAAGAAATAAGTTTTCCATTATTTATTTTTAATAACCTTTTTAAACCTAANATTTTTAATTGACAATTTTTATTTCGTTTCAGTTAAGAGGATTTGCAGTAAAATTGAAGAAAAAGTAACAGATTTAACGGAACAAATACAAAGTTTGGAATCAGAAAAGCAGAGAATTGCATCAGAAAAAGATGACTGGCATAATAAATTTATACAGATCACAGAAAGTGCCAAAAACTGTACAGGTAATAACAAAAATTTTTTTTTATTAATAAAATTTTTTGCCATATTATTGATTTGAAATTTATTTTCAGACAATTCAATTAGAGTATGACAAACTCCAAGATGCGTTAGAACAGTGCAAAATAGATAACAAAAAGCTCATGAAAAATGTGGAAACGTTAGTTAGTCAGAATGCTTCTTTAAAAGAAAATGTGTTCCAAGAAAAAGAGACGGTTTCTTCACAAGCTGCCCAAATTAAACAGTTGAATAAAGAAAAGGCAAATTTAGAATCTACGAACAAGCAATTTATTGAAGACGTAAAGAAATTTAAAAATGAAATCAAAGCTCTTAAAGTAATTCGTGATCAGAAAGATAAGGAATACGACGAAATGAGAGTTAGTTTGGAAGCTGAAATTAATTCACACAAAAACACCAAATCTCAACTCGATACCTTAAAACAGGAGCGCACAAGTAATAATGTTCTCACGTTGGAAGTTGAAAATTATGAGGTAAGAAAGAGAAATTGAAATCAAAATTTTTTATAATCACTTTCAAAAAATATTGACATTTAATTTTTGTATCTGTTTAGAAAAGTATTAAGGAGATGAAAGCAAAATGTGCCGAGGAGATATCAAAACGAGAAGCAGTTGAGAAAAACGTTGAAAAACACCTTGAACAAATTACTGAATTGAATAATCAGATTTCAGAGTTGCAAGATATCAGTTGCGAGAAGCAAAAAAAGATAACGATTTTGCAGGAAGAAAACGAAGCAGCAAAAGAGATAAGTCAACAATTAAAAAATGAAATGAAGGAGGTCCAAGCCAAAATCGCTGATTTGGTTCGACAGTCAAAAGCTATGGAAAAGGAAAAGAAGGAACTGTCAGAAACAATTGAAAAATTACAGAGTGAAAAAACTGAACTGATGAGGGAAAAGAATTTCAGTAAAGAAAACAACGAGAAACTCGTGAGCATAATTAAAAATAAAATATTTATTTTCAATTTTAATTATTATAATTTTATTATATATTTGTTCTTTTTATTTTAGATAAAAGATTTAACTTCAGAAGTGGCCAATTTGAATCATTTATTAGGATTGAGTAAACAGGAAAATGAAACTCTGCGACAGGACTTTGAAGGATACAAATTAAGAGCTCAAAGTGTCTTGCGAACGAAAGAAAGCAACCAATCATCGTGCAGTAAAGGAAAAAGTATGATTGAATTGGAAGAAGAACTAGAACATGCGCAATTCCAAATCGATATGTGGAAAGAAAAGTTCGAGAATTACAAGTACTTATCATTTATATTGCTATAGATATATGAAAGTATTTTTCTAGTCGAATAGAATTGTTCTTTTATTATTTTATTTTAGACAAAAAGTGAAATCCCTCACAGCCGACCTAGCAATAATGAAGGAAGAAAAAGAACATGTAACGGAAAATCGGAAAGAACTCAACGAAAAGCTTGTAAATTTAAGACAAGAATACAGATTATTAATGGAGCAGAATAAATTGCAGGAAACAAAGATTCAACAAATGCATGTCGAGCAGAAAAAGGAAATCGATCAGTTGCACAACCAATATAAGGTCACTTCAATTTCATTCGACTAAAATTTGAAATCTCCGAAGTCATCAAAATTAACAAGCTCATTTTGTTTCCACAGACAGAAATAAACGAACTAAAGGAGCAACATCAAAGTGAAATACTGGCTTTTAAATCCGACTACGAAAAGGCAATTATGAATAAGTCGTTGAAAAACGAGTCGAATTATTTGACCGGTGACAAACCCATTACAGCATATCAGGAACTAAATTTTTCTAACCGACTACCTGCACCTTTGATAGAACGCGAAGAATGCGAGGTACATAATTGGTATTTTATTTGTCATGAAAGCACATACACTTTTTTTAATTGAAAACAGCTTTGTAATCCGATTTTAACAATTTTCAGGGATCTGAAAGTATTGACTCTGCTTCTCAAATTGCTATGCATGACGAGAGACATCGAAGACATTCACTAATTCCTTTAGACGAGTTGCTGAATTCGTCTGACGACTTTGAAAATATCGAAAGAAGAACTTTGCCAAATAAAGTTAGCAGGCAAGAACTCGATGTTTGCGAGCAGCGAATCAAACACCTTACAGTATTGCTGGCAGATGCAGAAAGAGACATTGCCAAATTGACACAGCAAAATGAACTTCTCAAAGAAGATATTCGAAGACAGCAACGTAGTGTTGAGAGAGAAGAGCATGCAAATAATTTTGAATATTTGAAGAATGTAGTGTTTAAGGTAAGATGAAGATTGGAAGATTTGCAAAATAAAAATGTATAGATTACTTTTATAATCTTAATAACTTTTTTATGGGTTAAATTTTTAGTTTGTTACTCTAAAAAATGGAGACGAACGGAGCCATTTGATTCCTGTATTAACAACGATATTGAAATTCAGTCCAGATGAAATTCATAAACTAAATGCTGTTGCTGGTGGTAAGCAAACTTGTATTTAAAATTAAATTAAAAAAAAAAGAAATTGAAATATTAAAATAACAACCTTTTTTTTAGTTGCAGGGAAAGGCTGGCTTCCAGGCATACCCGGATGGCATTCATCCTGATAATAAGATAAATTATAATATAATTATATGAATTCTGTGATTTAAAAAATCGCTAAAGAAACATAAAACTTTATGTTTCATTTTAAACAGTACACAATTAGGTACACACTGTAAACTTTTGTAGTTTTATTGTAAATTGTTAGTTGTATTTTAGTTAGACAATTTAAAACAAATGGAATGAACATTTTGAAATTTTTAAATGTTAATAGAAAACAAAAGATAATATACGATTATCATAAAGAAAGCTAACGTTCACTTGTTTCTGTTTAACCTATCGATCTTGTGTAAGTGAAACTGAAAAAGTTGAAAATTGTTGAACGTGAGATCAATTAAAATCAATTTAGAATGTTTTCTAAGTTGACTTCCAACATTGCCTTGAGACAGTTTATTCGACGCAATCATGAATATTATAATTACATGGCAACACCACCCGTGGGAAAAAATTATAGCAAATGGGTAAGAATGTTTATTTTTGCAAAAATACACATCTCAGAAATTGTTTATTTATTTCCATAAATTAATATAATTAATTTAATTTTTTAGAAAGACAAAATCCTCTCGTACATGGTACCAGTTGTCGGTTATGCCCCTTTCGTATATTTGCTGACCCACCTGAAACGACCAGAAGACGAAGAAAATGACGATGATTAAAAGTACTTTGAAAATCTATAAAAAGAACTTTTTTTGGCACAACGAAATAAATGATCAAATTTTATATAGCGAGTAGTATTTTTAAAAACAGTAGAAAAAAAAATTGTATTTTGAATTCATACATTTCCTTTAGATGGTAAGGAAGGATAGCTTGAAGAAATACCTTTTCTACTCGTTTAGATGGAGTTGAATATTTCAAATGTACTTGTTCTAAATCTTTTATGTTCAAAAAATTCTATAAAATTTTTCTATAGTCTATTTTTTATGCAAAAAAACTCTAATATAAATAAGTTTTAGAAAATATTGAAATGAATTCATACTTTAATACTTGGGAATTTAAAAATGATTTGGATTCAATTGGCAAATTTTTTAAATAAATAATATATTTTATAAAGAATTGAGTCGAAATCTTGCAGAAGAAAGAAAACCTGTCTACGACTGTAGGAAGTTATTTCGTAGTATGATTCCCTTCTGATACATTTTATGGCAGTCGTTCTGTTGAATTAGGATGTAATAAGCTGGCATTCACCTTGCAGGCGCTCACGTTGGCTGTTCTACAGAGTCTCATCACCTTACCTTAGGAATAATTCATATGATGAAATACGACAGGGGCATGATTTGACTGAAAAAAGTTTCAGATGAAATTCGCTCGTCTCTGTTTTTCGCAGCTGGGGGAAAATTCGTTCGCGTACGAGATGTGTTGTTCAAGTGAAATGCAGAAAATTGATAATAATTCATTCAAAGTAGAGTGTGACGAGTGAATACGAGGGCTTGAGTGGATACTTGCGAATGATACACCAGGGGCTGGAGTATTATCGAGCAGAGGTTTCCTCGACGATTAATCAAATTCTCGACACCGACTTTAAATCAACATATGGTCCAAGATGCAAGTTTTTCATTCAGATAAATCTCGGCATACAATTTAAATCAGATGATAATTCCGAATTAACAATTTTTACCATTTCAAAAATCAACAGCATATTTATTTATCATAGTCAATCAATTGTAGTCAATTTTATTGTGCTTTTTCTGTCTTTGATAGGTGTATAAAAACTTGAGATTTAATGACCCGTAAATATTTTGATTGATTCGATCCACACTGGTGTCAGAAAAATAATGTTATAATTTTGATTACATTGTACGCCCCAACTTGGAAGGGCGCGAGTAAGTAAACAAGTGCATCTACTGAAGGGTTGTACAAACATTGAAACTGGTTCTGCACGAGGGACTGGCAACAGATCATCAAATTCCAATATAAAAAACTGTCGCCCTGCGACATCACATATGCTCCCGGCAAAAATACATGTGCGTTAAATCACATGATAATTATATGATAAGCTTTTTTTACTACCGAGGGATCTTGACACTGATCCGTCGGCTTCGAAGGAGGTACAATTTAAATCTGTTCTTATTTAAGAATAAAAAAACAATTTCAATGGATAAAAGTAAAACTTCAGTAAATTATTGTTTTTCCACTTAATTTAAGTTCAATGATTCAGTTTCTTGAAAAAAGAAAGGAAAAAAAAAAAGAGAGAAACATCCTTTTAAAAACTTCAGAGATCATGTTTAATTTTGAACAAAATTTCTCTCTGTTTCTTGTACAAGCTATAAAAAAGCGAAAACAGAAATGAGAATAAATCAAAGGACTCAAAAGGACTTGATATTTTATATAGTTACTTCAAATGTTCTTTAAATATATGAAATCTTTAAGTGTTTGGTTTGCATATTAAATATTTAATTGTTAATATTGATTTTTTTATAATTGTTATAAAAAATCATGTTTCTATAATTAACCTGAGAAAATGTGAAACTAAACCTATTTTTGAATTGTTTGAAAGTTATTTTTTGAAATATTTTTTTCTCTGAACCACAAAAATAATAAAATATGGCGCCTACATATTTTTCAACTCGCGGATCCGATTAGAAACTGTTGATATCTTTCCGGAAATGTAATAGTTGGTCGTCGGAGGAGTAAATTTTGGTTTTATGGTCCGAGGTTGCCAGAGCCAGGCCCATATATTCAGCGATCCATTTGGCCGAATCATTGAGCGGCTACTTTATATTACTGATGAGATCATGCTTTGTCGCACTCAATGGCTCGTTAGACGAAAGCGATCCAGAACTCACGACCATATTTTTTACTACAGTTTGCAAATTATATTGAATTAATAAGTTTCAGAAAATTCTTAAAAAATCAATAGTCTATTAGACTTCAAAAAGACAACTGCGAAAAAAAACATCTAAATAGATTAGAAATCTATAAAAATAAAGATTTATTTTATTTATTTTATTTCAGATCTTGCCAATATTCTTATCAAGTTCTCTTTTTGGGAAATATAAAATCTTAAAGTGAAACAAAGAAACTGAAAAATCAAAAGAAATGAATCAAAATCATTTGAGATTATTTGAAATGTGTTTGATTTGAATTTTATAGTTCAATAAATAGATAGAAATGTTACTTTAGAGATACTAAATGAATTATTTACTTTATTAATAGCTTTGTGGCACCTGGAGAGAGACGCCGGATATTAATTCCTGCAGCATCTGTAACGCTGCTGATGCCCCAGTCGAGGATCTTTTGATATACCGTTAATTGTGATTGATATTCATTTTCTGACATCGAAATGTAAATGTTTTGAGGGACAATTATTTACGCGCCCACTGTACATTTTCAACCGGTGACCACCTTGATCTGATCCAAACATCAAAAATTATTTTAAACAGTAGTATGTATTTGGTAAGAATAAAAAGATAAAACGAAAAATATTGTGTTTTTCTATACTATTTTTACTTATTTGTTTGACGTTTCATATAATAGCACTAAACAATGAATAAATACTGCATAAATGAGATTTATATCTACTTTGGAAATGTTTATAATTTGTTTGCAAGAAAATAACAGGCTAAAAAAGGATGAAAACGAATATTGTCGCTGTAATCTTGTATAAAAATAGAAAATCTCTGACAGCGGAGATCGGGTCAATACTGGTAGCTGGATTGGGACGGTAGGTTGGAAGGATGCAAGGTAGAGAGAAAAGTAGAAGGGAGAGAAAACTATAATTTACTTCTCCTTCCCAGCAACCAAGCCCGGCGATTGGCGATCTGGAGAGCACAACTGAAAACACAACGACATCAGAACCAACTTGACTTTGACTTCTTGTCTTTTTCTCGCTGTACACAAAAAAGGTCGATCAATTTTGCAACAAAACGTCTATCAAAGTTTTAGCCGTTCAAGATTTTACACAAAATCATATTTTCCATAACCTGTAGAAGAAAATAGGATGGAAAAAATGTAAAAAGTGATGGAATCATTAAACAAACCTGTTATCAATTGATTAAATACGTTTTAAAGGTATAATTTTGACCTAAGCTCCTCCACCGGCACGATTTTTCCTTGTTTTAATTTTTTTTTCTACTATACAGAGAATCTCTGTACCTTTTATAATCTTTATGACGTCTCTTATCTGATGCACTTGAGACAATTGTTTTAAAAAAAACACACTTAGTAAAAGTACTAAAGATGCTGGGTTTATTATTGAGAATCTCCTAATGTACACAGATCCACCAAAAAAATGTTCTCTAAAAACCTGTCAGATTGTCTAGGTGCACCTACAGTATCTTTTTCTCTTGATTTTCTTCGAAAATATTTACCATAATTGTCGACAGATAACGAATTGAATTATGTAAAAGTGGCGCCCTTGGTCATAAAGATTAAAAAAGTGTTCGATTTCATGTTTAGCTTAAAGAACGCTTAAAAAAATTTTTTCAGAAAAAGTTTTAGTCAATTTTAAGCCTCCGAAAAATAATTTTTAAACACAATTTATTTGTCAATTGTTTTTTAACTTGAAAATTGAGTCGGGATTTTTTCCACAATGAGTACAATATAAATAGGTGAGAAAAGGGTGAAAATTCTCAAACTTAGAAGAGGCGAACAAATGTATGCGGTTGCTGGTGATTCGACGCCCGAATCAAATCGTGTATAATATTGCAAATAAGTACATGCATTATAAACCCTACTAGCGTGCAAAATGTACGCTCGTATATCTGTATACATAAAGAGGCCATATAGGACTTGGCTAGATCAGAGGTCGTAACAGCGCGGTAGCTATCGCCTTATAGTCACCCACCCCAAGATCAGGACAAAGTTGCGCGCGCATTTCTTCGAGGGAAGGCGAAGGATTCATCCTTCGTTGACGGCGAAATGTTTCCGCCTAACACGAGATTAGCACCAGGGATGAACCTCCAGTTCCCACATGCATTTTTTATTTTCTTTTTGTTTACTCAAAATGATAAAATTTGCACATCTTAAACTAATCATTGATATTCGATTCATTGAATCAAATCATCAAAATTATTGATGAAAATTGTTTAATATTTTTATTTGTAATTTCATCAAAATCGAAATTTTTTTTATTTGATTTCTTCAAAAAGTCAGACAAGTTTTTGGTTTCAAATTTGTGAAATAGTATATAGATGTACTGTGGAAGCTCAAGATGCTCTTCTAAATCTGAAGTTCAATAAATATCGTACAAAATGTGTATCTGAAAAGTTCGTTTAAATATCAAAGTAAAGTTTTGCTAAAAATCAAGATATTTTTAAAATATAACGAGTGCAATAATTTGCATAAAAATTTAAGTTATCACAATTAAAAAATTCATATTATGAATGAAAAAAGTAGAAATGACAAAATAAAATAAAATAAAATAGAGAATTGTTTCCTATTTGGATCGTATATGAAACTCGAGGCTAAGTCTTATAGGTAGAAAATGGCTGCGTCCCTGGAAGGCGATATAGCTACACCTTTCTACGCTCGGGCAGCCATGTTATGTATCCCTACCGCGCAACCACCTCACCGACGGTAATAAGTTTCATCCCCCGCGTTGTGAGCACCAATTATGAACTTGCTCCGGTCATAATTAAATAAAAAATGTAATTTCACCTCCCGAAACATCTTCCTCTCGCTCCAACTGCATCTCCCGACTTTCTTTTCCGCAAATTCTCTCTCGTCCTTCTGAAATCGCAATTCATTTTCCGCGCTTATATAATTCCATGTGAAACAAAATTTATATCTTGTACTAATCAGATTACAACTAATCTCACATATAATAAACTTTTAATTAGATCTAACATTCGTTCATCTCTACTATCAGTTTTCAACGTTATTTTATTTTCAGTTCATCACTTTTATTGTGAAAAACAAGCAAATAAAAAACAATCAAATAAACGAAAAGAAAATAAAAGTAAACATTTGTATAAAATTTATAAATAAACAATCAAAAATAAATAATCCCAAAATTGAATGAAAAGTATTGAAAATAATATGTTGCAATTTGTATAATAAAAGGACAATAGTGTTGGAGAAGGGGTAAATTAAAAAAATCGAGTTATGACCAAATCGGTAGATCTGTTTTAAAAAGAATTATAATTGTGTTTTTTGGACACTTCAGAAGATGCATCTGGAATCAAAAGTGGTTCGCTTTTATAAGACACTTATGTGGAAGCTTTACGACGTACCGAAAGCTGAAGCCGAGACAGAACCAGCTCTGTGAGATAATCAACACTCGGACGTATTGACGAACGTGACAAAAAAATTGCCCACCTCCGATCATTATTGCCTATACTGACATTCATGATCCAACAGAACTCGAGAGCTCGGAGAGCAAAGTAGAAATAGCGACTGGTGAAAATTTAATATCTGTAATTTCATGCGATGATCCCGTAATTTAATCAAGCTCGAATAGACGCGCTAGGGGTTTTGCTCCTGATTTCGCTTTAACTCGATTACAAACTTTGCGCTTATTATCTTCGTCCCTCTCCTCCGTCGAAACTCAACCCGTTATTATGTTGGCTATGAGAAGCTTATGAATTTACGCCAAGTCTGCCAGCAAATGAAAAACCTTCGACGCTATTCATTCGTTATGACTCGACTTTTATCATGAACAAAATTATTAAAAAATTCGTCTTTTCATTAAATTACACATTAGTTCAAAATGTTTTCTAGTATATACTTATTAAAATTGTCTTGAAAATTAAAAGGAACTTTATATTTTTTAAGTATCAGAATCTAACTATTTTATTTCAAATTTGTTTATTAGTCATTGTAAATAAAAAAAATCCAAGTCCACTATGTTTTTTTAATCATAAAATCGCGTGCTCCGTACTTCATTATTTTTATTAAAAAATGTTTGTTCGTTCGTTCGTCCAAGCATTACTCTGAAACAAAGTACATTTTTGAACGACATAACCAATTTTTTTAATTTCAAAGTAGACTATACTCCCTTAAACTTTCAAAAAAATGATATTCATATGTATATAAAGCCTTATGATGGTGTTCTGGAAACTGACTGTCCTGAATATATCGCTCGATATCTGATCCACAGGATTGATTTTCTTGATCGAGAGGTGCGGACCTCACCGCATGATCTCATGGTTCTATTTGCCAATACAATGGCATTCCAGAGATCTTCCATGGTGACTGCAACCACGTTTTGGAATGGCCTTCCTGATTTTCTCCCTGGGTCCTCATCATATGACAACTTCAGAGAGTCTCTCTTCGATTGGTTACTGGCATTTCAGGCACATGATCTTTTATAACACACTCCTGAATATTTATCTATTTATTTTTTATACATTTATTTATTTACAAATATATCTGTACATATCGCTCTTCAAATTTGGTTAGATTATTGGTCTAGATTATATGATTTTTTTTTGTATCTCTTGTCATCTAAATTGTACTTATCAACCATACTGGTTTTACCAGAGGCGACATTTTTTGAAATAATAATAATCATGGAAGCCTGACTTTACGGGTTTATTCTGTATTGGTTATAAGAAACGAACTCGACCTAGCATCTGATACCAATCATAGAACCATGTGCTCGAACAGAGTCACACACATTATTTCTTCAAAACAAATAAAGGTTTTGTTTTATTCGATCAACTTTTGATGTTTCTTGTTCATGCATTTTATAATCGATTCTTTTCATTGTCTTAACATCTTTTGTCGACAAATTTTTCAAAACTGTTTTGAAAATTCTCTTTTTGAGTTTCTTAACCTCGCGTCTGGTCATATATTTATATCTACAACATCTATAAAGACATATTAGTTACAGTTACAATTGTTTTAACTGTACAATCATGTAGGTATCAAATTTCATCACTTTTCGTTGACAAAAAGCTGTCGACGTTTGGCGCGAGCTTTTAAGTAGGTGTCATTAACTTTAAATGCTGCCCGATCATATTTCGTGAAGTATCTTCTGCTCGTCTCGATATAGTTCAGATCATTTTTCATTAATCCAAGTTTTTCAACAATGGAACCAGAAGAATTTGAGAACTTGAAAAATGTCTTCATGTAAAACTGGCGACATTAAGAATCAGACATAAGTATGAGGACTAGCAGACTGAAGAATTGGAAAATGAATAATAATTGTAGACATTTTTCAAGATCGATTCTGAAATCAATCTCGCTTTCAATTAAGAAAAAATACAATTTATTATCGTATTGTAGCTTTTTTCGTCTGATTTGGTGATGAAATAAAACAGATGTAAGAATCTTTTTTACGGTGCAATTAAATAGAAAATCATATTTTATTGTAATTAAATTCAAATCAGAATAATAATATTTTTTCTAGTTTATCAGGTTGTCTTTTATTAGGATGCAGATACTTTTGTATATATATTTTAACGTCTGGTTTTCTAGTGTCATTAGTTGATTCAAAATTCGAATGTGTTTTCAGCTAGTTTTATATTTCTGTTAAGTTATTTAATCAATTACAGACAAGCTTAAATAAAATAATATTTTTTGAATATATTTTTGTCCATGTGGGTAATATATGAAAATCAAGTGACAAAAAAGAAGATCTTGATCATTCGTGAAAACGAAACAATACACTGTCGTGAAATTTTTGCTTTTTTTCATTTTATGCTCTAATCAGATATTTATCAATATAAAATGAGGAAAGAACTGAATTAATTTTATTTATAGGGTCATAACCATTTCGTAAATACCTATTACTGTATGGCACATGGAATATGTACGTTACAGGCTATTTCAAATAATTTTGAAAATCCCAAAGAGGGATAATTATCTCTAGTTTTTCCATCTGTTTATACTTAGAACAGAGTGAAGTGTTTTGCATGATTAAAATTCCAAAAACAATGTATTAATTTTGCTACCTGGTATAGTAACAATATAAAACTATTGTATACCAATTGTTAATATCTTAATTGCAACATATAAATTTAAGGGTCATCTCTATGAACTATGAACAAAAATATTCAAAATGATGAGGGCACTTTTTCAGGTTTTCAGAACAGTTTGGCCTACCTTCTCAATTCGATAATTATATTTATTGCACTTATAGTCTTATGGTTATATATCGTTTCCTTTTGTTCGAAGAACGTCTCTTAAAACTTTCTGTATAGAGGACTGAAAACTGCAATGGCTAGTTTTTTTGTAATCGATCTGATTTTGTCGTCATTTATAAATTTTAGGCTCCTAGGTATATAAAAAATTGCAAAAAAAAAATCTCGAAAAAGTCAGTTATTCATTGTTAATTAACAAACATGCTTTGAAAGCCATGAATAATTTGTGTTTGTACATTTGTTTTTAGTGACTTCGTTTTGTTTTTCATTTGAACGACTATAACTGTCCAGATAAATTTTTGATATATGAATAATTTAATGCAAAGAAATTGTCCACAATAAAGTTTTTCTTTTCTGGAACTAACAAGGCAAAAAAAAAACACGTGTCTAATATTTTTTGAAAATCCATATTAAACGATACTAAACTGGAAATTACAGCGACATCATTTTCATGATTTTGAAAAAATGTTTCAAGTAAACTGGTTTTGATGCAAGGAATCTGAATCTGCAATAAAAGTGGGGATTTCCATTCAAGAATTTAAAGTTACCCCCACCCCCAGGGGGTAGGGGGTAAAAATTTTGGGGGTGTCCTCTAATTTTATTGCTACTAAATTAGTAGGTCTGACTAAACATTTATATCACTTAAATGTTGCCATATAAGCTAAACGTATGCATATATTAATTGATAAAATATAAAAATTTTTTGTAAATTTATATAAATTCTCTTATAAATTTTCTTGTAATTCATAAAAAAGTACGATTAAAACGCGGTTCGATGGAATAAAACTATCGTATACGATTATTTATGATTAAGTTGATTAACATAGAACATTAGGCTTATTATTATTAAATTGTTAATAAATTATTGTACTCAATCCTGCTTGGAATATCAGCCGAATAGTTATTCCAGTTTTCGAAATCGTAATTCAATAATTAATTAGTTGTCATTTTCGTTTATAATGTAAAAGTTAGCTTACATAACTGATATAAAATTCTATAAAAATCTCACTACTGTATGGAACTTTGCTTTGATGAAACTGTTTTTTTTCTTAAGATTAAAAATTAAAATTTTTGAGCGATTAAAATATTGCAATTGTATTTGATTTTATTTTCATTTAGATATTCATTAGATACTCTTTAAAAACTGAATCCTAAAAAATATTCTATTATCATCAATTTTTCATCGCTTTTGTCAAAGATATTGTCAAAAGAAAACCAAATGTTTTGATGACTGCCCTCTAATTTTTGTACCAAGTGTAAGTAGCATGTATGAATTTATGCATACATAAATTTTTGTTTGCGAACACGCTATAAACATCAATATTCTAACTGACGCAAAAATGTTTAAGTCGACAAATTGTAGTTCATGCACATTAAATTAATCTAATTAAAATCAATTTGTACTTACATAATGTCCGGTTTTTTTATTGTTATGATTTAATGTTTTTCTAATGAAATATATACATCATTGAAATTTGGTATTATAAATAGGAGGAGTAACTAAATTAGGCTTTTAATTAAACAACTTGATCAGCGCCATGATTGCGACCACGTCCGTTTTGAGGCTGTTCGTATACCAATTATTTGACCCTATCAGTTTAATGGTTACACTATGTATGGACGCATTCAATCGAATGTGCAAACGATCATGCATTCATTATCCCGCCATTTCGCCAATTTGATGCACTCACCAAGATGAATTCCAATTTGATAAAAACAGTTTTTACGAAAAATAACAACTTTTTTCAATAAAAGAAAAATGTTTGTTTTTTCAGAAAAGGGAAAAGAGTTTTATTTTATTTTTATCTAATATTAAAATTGACTTCCCATCATTGGGCTTAAGATGCCATCAAGGCCAATAAAAAAAATTATTTTTCAGTTTCCTCAAATAAAATCAAATCAAAGAAAAGAAAAACCATCAACCAAGCGGACAAACGCGATGATGCTGTAAAGAAAAAAATTTTTTTTAACGTTACACCGCACGGTATAAAATTATCATTGTCTCATTTTTGGGAGAAAGTTTGTCATCTTTCAGAAGTAGCCGAAATATTTTTCACGTTTTATTGTGCGCGGCATCGCCACGCTTGAAAAAACGGTTTCCCTCCGAAAAATCAGCTTTTTTGTCTCCACAACGTTTTTCTGGAAAAAATCGAAAGACGTCACAGGTATATCCTCGACTTGCGAAATTCAAATTAGGTTGATCTAATTTTTATGCAGTCATAATTCTTCGTTAAAAAGTTAGGGGCCGGAGGTTTTTTCGCTAAAAAGATCGCCTTTGTTTTTCTGAAAAGTTTAGTGACCGTCATAAAAAAAATAGTCTACTTTTTTTTCAGCGCATGATTTATTGGCATGTATACATCTCGCTGCTCTAGTTTGGTCGCCCAAATTATACAACGGTAATTGGGTGTTTCTTTCTGTACAGAGGAGCGTACAAAATTAAATGTTCTTTTTCTCTAAGTTAAAACAATCATCAGATTTATGACTAAAAAATTATCACCTCGCTTAAAAGTCAAAAACTTTCAAAACATTTTTTTACGTCACTTTTTTCATTGATCACACTCATCAAGAGATATAATTTTGGTTTTATATTTAATAATAATTTTACTTATTTCCAATAAAATTAATACATTCAAATATGCATCAAATTTCTTAATTCTTACCAAAAAATCCTCCAAATTGATAAAATAAGTAAATGAAAGATGAAAATTAATTTTCGTCAAAATTAGTTTTATCTGATGATTTAATTCTGTAGTTTGTATCGTCATTTTTTAAAGATTTGTCTAGATTTAGAAATTTTGTATTCGTTGATTGACGTGGATGAGAACCGAAGTTTCACCGTAAAAAATTGTGATCCAAATATTTTGTTAAGAAGAATCTCGTATGCAAATTTCGATGAAAGATTGTCATCACAGTGTAAAAAGAAAAAACACTCATTGTCAAATGAATAATGAAAGCATTCGATGGCAAAGAAATTTGTGAGAGGCAGAGAGCATGAATAATGATGTTTTACCTAAACAGTTCAATATGGTCGCGCATTTTTTATGCTCCATTTTCGGTCTGCGTGCTCGTAAAAAAATCTAAATTGGAGCAAAAGTTTTTTCACGTTTTTACGACTGCATCTGCATTTTTTGAATACGTTAGTAGCTTTTTCTGTGGGCCGTGTTTCTTCAATTCAGGTTTGCACGGACATTTTGTCCCTCGGCCCCATAAAAGTGTCTTCAAATTATTTGTTTCAACTCACTGTGACGGTTCCTCTTATTTTTATTATTCTCGTATTAAAAATATCATGTTGCATTTTCTTCATTTATCTATTATCACTAATTTTTAATCAAATATTATGATATCATGTTGCCAATCAACATTTTAAAATGTTAATGGTAAAGGAAGCTAATTAGTTTTTGATAATAAATTCAACAAGTTTGAAATTTTATCACTTTCTCATGCATTAAGAGTAGATAATTAATGTATTTTCTTCCATTATCAAAATCCATGTCTGAGATGTGATGCTCGTACAGTTTAGAATACATGAAATCGTGATAACGAAAAACATTAACATAATCATAATGATTAAATATCAATTTGTATTTTTCACTTTCATATAATCATCACCTCTAATGGATTTTTCTCAATCAATGATCACTAATGTTCAAACAGTTTCTATTAAAGGAAATTGATTTATTCACTCATTTATATTATCAAGTTTTTAAATGTTTTTCTAAACAGTTGAAAAATCATTTGGATAATCAAACAGTAATTTATCTAAAAAAAATAACTTAACATTCAATAACGATTTGAGAAAACAAAACATGTCAAATTTTTTTTTTTTCTAAGCCCTCGCGCGTACGCGATACTGGACGAAAACTTACTCTTGGCATTCCACTTGGATGACGTATCACCCTACTAAGAATCATTTATGCAATATTGGTAGAAATTCGAAGATTCCCACGCAGACATTAAAAACGCGATCATAATGTTTTTGTTACAAATTTTCTAATGTACCTTACAATAATACAATAAAATAAACATCATTCAAAGGCCATGATTATTCGGAAACAAAACACAGAACTTTCCAAGTGCTACCTTAAATTATTATTTCCCTGTCTGAAAGAATAATTACCGTCGTAGAAAATCCCTTCAAAACATGAAAACGGCTGTGAATAAAGGATGACACGTCTTTAATTGTCTAAGGAGATTGACGCTTGTGCATTGCCAGTCTCACATTTTTCACACTTTGTACATCTAGATATTTGTTTTTTACCAGAACATGTTCGTTCTGGTATTTTTTTGGTAAAATTTTTCTGCAGATTGTCACAAACATGAAAATTCAGTTTTATACCGATAATGAAATTGTTGTATTTTCTCCTTATTCGTTACATCACTTACAATAAGACACTTCAGTTCAGACACTTCTTGAACAATTTTCAAGTTCTCTATAAAAATCGATAATAAGTTATGCTCTCACATGAAAACAGAGAATCATAAAATAATTTGGAAAACATATGATTATTTACAATTAGGGGATTATCTTCTTTAAAATTAATTTGTCTAGTTAGGATAGTAAGAAATCATCTAGTCTCCATTCATTACACACTTGACACTGATAATTATATTTTGATGAGCTTGTTGTAATTTTGCAGATTAATTTTCTTAAACTTGGACTTTCTGTTTATTGTGTAGCCGCATAAAATAAAGGTCCATAATGATTTTCAGATCAAAGAGATAGACGCTTGCATTATCTTTGTTTAATTTTGCGTGGGTTACCGGTAGGATACCACTATTCTTCTCGGGGCGAGAAGGTACCGCCCAGAAAGTGGAGGGGGAACGAATCACAGAGCCGCGAAGCTCCGCCCAACAATAAACGGCCGTAAAGACGCCCTGCCGAATACGGCGTGATATAAGTGGCCCCCCTAAGTAGTCCCGGAACAGTTTGTCTACAAACAGTCGAAGTGGAGGATCAGAGCTTAGTTCAACTTCTGAAACCTTCAGTGATTAAGTGCCCAGGTGATGAACAGTGAATAAACTTTATGTGGATCATTCAATCTTGTGCAAATTAAACGGAAAAAAGTGAAAAATGAACTCTAAGAACGTTATGGGATACGCACCAGCTCCAAAACATCTGACTTTTGTTAAATCAACGAGTCCAAAAATTAGTGACATTCCAAGTGACTCGGACAGTCCTCCACCTGGTAAGATCCAAACTTCCAACATTCAAATTTCGTTCAAAAATCATTTTTTTCACTTGTGAAATTTCTTTTTCATTTGTAAAATTTTGTTTTCACTTACTTGTTTCTACGTTTGTAAATGTTTTATCACCTGTAAACAAAAAAAAATTTTTTTTTCACTTTCAAATGAATCAGAAAACATCAAAATTGTTCATCATTCGTGGAATCTGTTAGCGCACAATGACGGGCAATATAATTTTCATCCCGGGCCGATCGTAAACGAGTTATTCTGAAAAGGTCGAGCGAAAAAAAAATTCGATCCGATTGCTACCGCCGTTTCCTAGACAAGCACACAGGGGTCATATAAACAGCGAAAAAGAATGCTTTGTATCGGGTCGGTGTTCATCGGAAATCCACCGGGGACAATTTAATGATCCAATAAGGAATTTGGACCGTCGCTCGTTTCTCAATCGGCCCTAATGATCAGCCGTTTAATTTTGTTTCCGGCAAAACATCTCGCCGTCTTTGTCGCATTGTCACAACCGGGTACTCAAATGGACGGCCCGGACGTTTCATCCGGCGCCGACAAAAACGAGTCGCCACACACTGTGAGTGTGGACGAGGCACGCGTATCATGTTGGCATGTCAAAACACCATGGCCAAGTCGTCGGCCAAGGACGTCGCGTTTCCTGTGATGTTTTCCGACCGAAAGGAAAAAGAATAAATAACATTTAAGAAGAAAAGTAATTTTTGTTTAATCAAGAACTTTATTATGTTTCAGAACCATGTCCTATTATACCCCCACACGACGCCAATATAAGGAGGTACCGCACAGCTTTCACTCGCGAGCAACTCGCGAGATTAGAAAAAGAATTCATACACGAGAACTACGTGAGCAGACCCAGAAGGTGTGAGCTAGCATCACAATTAGGACTCCCAGAATCCACCATCAAGGTAAACATACACAAATTGAAATAAAAAGAACACTCAAATTAAACAAGAAAAAAAGAAGAAGACAATGAAACCCCCCAAACGAGTTTGCCACGAACTGACTTTAGAATGCCGGGACTGTTTGGATCGGTGATTATGATCTGCGACTTTTGTTCGCTCAAAAAAGGCGACTCCCAGTGTTACCCGTCGGCAGGCCTGAAAAAATGCTTTTGAGGCGCCGCAAGGTGCTAAACGTCGAATTCATTAAAAGACCTCTGGATAGTAACTCGCAACTCCGGGACAGTTGGGCGCCCATTATCGCGGCAATAAATTCATTAGTGGCAGACGCGTTTCGTCATTCCGTGTCCCTTTTTTTGCGCGAAATACCAATTTTCAGAAACAGAAAACTAATGGACCATTTTTTTGTTGGTTTCAGGTCTGGTTCCAGAACCGTCGAATGAAGGACAAACGACAGAAACTAGCCCTTGCCTGGCCCTTCGCGATGTATGACCCAGCGGTGGTCAACATCTTGTCCACAATCAACCCGTACCACAGACTCTACTCAGTGCCCGCGCCTGTACTCCCGGGTTACTCAGCAGTCAACCCCGCGGGTTACGGACAACGGTTCGCACCCTACCCCTGTGGGCCAGTCCCACCAACGGCAGCGCCAACAACACCCGCAGAAGCGGTCCTTCATAGACCACACATGCAGCAACCAGCCTACCCCCATCCGCACCTGCAGTACCACCCACACGCAAACATCATGCAGTCGCACCTGTCTCACCCGTCGTTGAACTTGCCTAATCTTGGATTAGGTGTCTCCAACTCGTCCTACGTCATGAGTCCGACCTCTCCGATCTCGTCGTCGAGCTCACCCACCTTCAGACCAAATCTGATGGCCCACGAGCTCAGCCCGGCGAACTCGGACGCCTCCAGCGACTGCGATTGCACCGGCCAGCAGAGACCCAGTCTCAGCGCTGCCAGTCCGCCCTCACCAACCCTCAAATTGCCAGTTCCTCAGATTAACGAGTACGAGGGACAGAAAATCTCTGCACTTGGAACTTACCCAAGCACAGAAATCAGTTCCAACTGCGGCCCAGTTCGTAGCAGCAAAATAGAGCCACCCAAACTCTTCCAGCCGTATAAGAATGACATCCCTGAGAAGGCGTAAGGAAAGTGCAAAATTAAAAGAACAGAACGAAAAAAAAAAGTATGAGTGAAGAAGGCAAAGGAGAGAGAAAATTTGTTATTTCGTTGTTTTTGTTGTTTTGTCAGACTCTCTGTTGAGCTACTAATCATCAGGGCGAGACTTTTCTTTCGACTTCGTTGAGAATCGTTGTTGTGAAATTGTTAAGTTTGAGTTTGTTGTTGATGATTTATTTTTTTTCAAACGTATTCGTATTAGATGTATTTGTCTCTGAGCCAAAGATTTAGTGTACATATTGTAAATAGTATTGTGTAGAGTATTTGAGCGAAAAGTATTGCGATAAGTGTAGAGTTTAAGAACCTCTTTCGACTGATTAAGTATTCTTGGAAGTATTCTGCGTCGGTGTATTTTAGTTGTACAAAATTGTATAAAACGATGTAACCCCGGAGGTATTTGCCGGGTTGCCTCCTTGTCAAAGCTCAAAAACTGACGAGCTGAATCGTGCACTTTTGTTAGCGTGCATGATCAAGTCAATGTGCGACCCGTAAAATAAACAATTTAAAATTACCTATCCTATGTCTTCATTTCATCCCTAAAATAATAAAAATCTTGACATTATTTAATAAGTTTGAAAATATTTTAATTAACTATTTAGTCAGTGGAAAATTAACGTCTCACTTCTTTCATTGACAAAATTAAACTGAAAAAATGTTTCCATTTTCATTTTTATATAATTTTTTTTTGAATCAGATGGAATTTTCTAATCAAGCAAAATAATTTTTTTGCAAAATACCCAGCCACTTTAAGGTCACATAATTTCTCTCTCTCGATATCTCCGAACGAAAGATTTTTTTCCCTTATAAAGTTCTTCTTGTTTGTCTCCATAGGATCGGTAAGACTTGCAAAAGGTCTGAAATTAAGACTTTTAAGACTCAAAGAAGATCTTAAAATATAGCAAAGTATTCAACATAAGAATGCCCAGAAAAATGTCAGACGCAACGGCGAATTGTTTTTTTTTTTTTTTTTTTTTTAATAATTGACTTTTGTCTGGTTGAAAATTTGTAATCCCTCGCTAATATCTATTCAATCGTAACAATGAACTAACCTCATGAAACGATTTACCAAATGTAATACAGCTTGTCAGATCAGATTTGGATTGGTTATTTATGCGATGCGACGGGGGAAGGAATCTTCACAATGTAACATAGCTGACTGAGGGTGTTTTTATTACAGCGCTTTCTAACACATGGGACATATTGAATATAGGCATGAACAGCTTAACTGAGATTTCCACCAGCTACAAAGCAACTGTTGGCAGATTGATACATACAACCGCGCATCAATTAACTCCCCGTTCCAATATGTTCAGGAAAATATGGTTTTATATCTGTTAAACATACACATTTTATGAGTCAATCATCACAAAGAAAACATAACGAAATCACATAACGACACAAATTTTAATGTTACGAGAAAAAACGAATTTTCATTTTTATGATTGAATTTTTATGGAGTTAAATGAGAAAAAAAAACAAAAAGCAAGAGATAATGTGTTTTCGAAAAATCCATTATTGTAAAAGAATAAAAAAAAAACTATTTATTTGGGTTATTAAACACGAGATGATTTACAGTACAAAACTGAAAATTTTTATTTCCAAAAAGTATGTCTTGTTAAAAAAAAAAAAAAAAAAAAAAAAAAAACATAGCCGCCGGACCTCATATTATCTCGCTTTTAAAAGTACATCATGAACCTTCATAAACCAATTCTCTCAACACAAACGCTGTCATAAAAAATAAAACGTTTTTCTAATTACCAGAATGGGAAGGGAAAAAAAATTTTTTTTCTTACGAAATGAAAAACATTTTACGATGCTGTTTGCCTGCGACCTTTCCAGTTTTCAGATTCCCGTTTTGCGGCCCCGGAAAACGTGATGTCGAGAACTGGAAATTCGGCCGCAACATTTTTCGCCCGGGTCCTATCCAAAATGAGCGCAATGATCACGGGTCATAAACGTGTTTTGTCATTGAGGTGTAAAAAATTATTCGAACAATTAGCATTCCACGCATTCTGCGGAAAAGTTGAAGTTTCCTTGTCGGCGTCAGAGGGCTTACAGGTAAAAAGCATTTTTTCCCGTTTTATGATATCCATATCCGCTCTTTTTTATGATTCTCGACGACAGTTCGGGGTCTTTTTGTCGGCACCGACGAGTTCCGCTATTTCGCTCAGTTTCCACAGGCCCGCAATGATGAATTTAAGTACCTGCTATAAATATGCTCCTTAATTTTTCAGAAACATCTATGGTTCTCTAATACATGTCTTTCTCCCAATTGATCTTTTATTTCGACGGAAAAAGGGAAAAATCATTGAGTCATCTTTGTTGACAAAATTTCTGAGTCATCGTTTGGATAACGAATCAACATCTCGTGTTAAAAATCGAGTGTTTTGACAATGTGATAGATCAGAGTCCTAAACACTTATTGCAGTTGCTACGTTATCCATAGTTTATGAAATATTAATATCCAATTTATACTTCTGACAGCGGCATCATCCCCAATGCATGGTGTAGAGCTTAAGGCTCATCTTCTCTCCATCCCTCCAGTCAATTCCAGCAGACCCTCTCTCGTATGCCACTTTCACCCCGGTTAATGGTTTACACCCCCTCGGATCTCTACGAATTATAGTCATCTTTCTATAATTCTGCTGCCGAGCGGCAACTGTAAATCAGATGAAATGCGACAAGATAAATATTGAAATCAACCATCTCAATTACTTGTTCGAGTAGAGATAAGATTCGTGTGTTCAGATACTCGTAAGGGAAAAACTACTTTGGTCAACGAAACGATTTAAACATTTCTATTTTGTTAAATACGGACAAAAATATATATTTCTAATAAATCTTAACAGAATCATATATACGACATTTACTTTATACTTTACATTTGACATTTGAAACATATTTGCCCTTACGGATGAAAATATAACCGTCAAAATATATTTTATTTCATTATACTTATTGCTGATGCTTTTTATAAATTTTGTACATACAAAATATATATTCTGTTTTATATTTTATAATTATAAATTTATATAATTGAATTTGCAAAAAAAATAATATACCAAATATTGTACTTACTGTCGGGATATATTTTATATACGAAAATTATATTTTTTTATAAACTCAAAATATATTTTCGTCCCGAATGGTCATTATATTGACAAAATATTCATAATATATTGTTCGTATTGTCACTATACAGTTTGCTAAAAATAATGTCGACAATTTATGCAAAATATCTTCTCTACGAAAGAAACCTGCAAATTTGCGAAAAAAATGAAATTTTGCAAACTTGAGAAAGAAAGAAAAATCGAATTCGGTTATATAAAAAAATATGATAAATTGAATTTTCTTTCATAGCAATAAAAGTACTAAGAAAAAATAAAAAGTTGTCTCGACTTTAAAGAACAACTGTAACACATTTGATACATTTAACAAGTGATTTTCATTTTTGTTAAAAGACGAACAAAAAAATCAGGAAGCTCAAAAAACCTGTATAAGAAAAGAAAACTTTGAAATTTTGTTGACTTCTGATTAGAATAAATCGATTGTTATTATTCAACTGAAGGATTTGGTCTTTGTCAATTGAAAAATTAAGATTTCAGTGTTTACGAGAGTTTTCTGTAAATATATTCGTTACAGTTAGCTCAGACGGATCGGCGCTTTTCAAGGTGCGTGATCGGGGAGAATCAAATTAGTCACCTGTTGGAATACTCAAACTTGCGATGCGTTTATATTTTTTGAAAGCGTGACGAAGCGTTGACTAATAAAGCTCTCGTCTAAGGCACGGTGGGTAATGCGATGACTTTGATGTGAATTGTATTTGTGGTAAATTGTAGCCAAAATTCGACGCCAGACTATTTATGACAGATTATCAACTTTCTCTTCTGGTAGTTTAGCTGCCTCTGGAAGTCATTGGGATAATACAAGCAATCATTCTCTTATGCAACTTTTACATATTGACATCTAAATGAACATTTTTTTTCAGTAGAAACACACAGATGAATTTCAGTTTAATCGAATTGTTACAAATAATTATAACTTCATCTAGTTTTTTTTTTCGTTTCTACAGGTATTAAAAACAATTTTGAATAAAACCTTCATTTACAATTTCTAAAAAATTATAAAGGTATTGTATTAAAACGTATATAAATATACATATCAGAAATATATATAATTTGTCATATAATTTCTTTTTAATTTTCAAATTAAATTTATTAGATTAAAAAATTGATCACAATATTTTTTATTATGAAAAACAAACTGGAATTTGTGAAGAACAAATTTGGTATTTATAGTAAAACCAGTTACAATTTAGAAAAAATTTATTAAAACGTACATAAATATACATATCAGAAATATATATAATTTTTCATATAATTTCTTTTCTAATTTTCAA
Source organism: Trissolcus basalis (assembly GCA_025266255.1). Taxonomy (NCBI): domain Eukaryota; kingdom Metazoa; phylum Arthropoda; class Insecta; order Hymenoptera; family Scelionidae; genus Trissolcus; species Trissolcus basalis. The sequence continues at coordinate 33,295 of JAAMPD010000367.1, read as the reverse complement.
ATCAAATATTATTAGATTAAAAATTTGATCACTATATTTTTTATTATGAAAAATAAACTGGAATTTGTGAGGAACAAATTTGGTATTTATAATAAAACCAGTTTGTAAATTCTTTTCCGTTTGATTCATGAGCGTATTCGATTGTTATTGAAATGAGGTGGTTTAGAAAAATGGGAAGCATGTTTTGTATGAGGAAAAATCGGATTGCTACTAAACTCCCGTGCGACGTTTAAACTAAAATTAACACATGGCGTGAACTGTTTACGGTGCACTTGGTCCAAGGAAGTCTCTCGGACATGTCAGAAGCCCCCTGTCAAAGCATCGCCGCGGGGCGCAGCGCAGCCGACTGTTTCCACGCTTTCACGTTTGAGTTTTGACTTTTCAATTAGCCACAGACTTGCCTTCACCCAAATATTGTGCTCGTTTTCAGTTTGTCGTGCCACCGACAAAATGCAGCCGAAAACTTTACGCCCTTTTGAGCCGTTTTGTCCTCAGCCAGTGTAGCCGCATGATCCTTGCTAAAAACACTTCAGACTCACCAATTCGACGGGCACACCAATAAAAAAAGGAACCCGATTTAGCGAATCAAATCGGGCCTCCACGCGGAAGCTTAATTTGGGGCATGAACTGGTTTTATTGTCGTCGGATCATAGAAACATTATGTTGTTGGGCTTGAGAAATCATTTTTATGGTTCGGCGCGATGTCAAAAAAAAATAAACGTAATAGAAAAACCGATTGGAATGTTATTTTAATTTTCAAGGAATCGGTAGTTTTCGTTTCTCATCAAACCAAACTTTTCAATCGTCGCGCGATAATCTTGTAATTTGTATTCTACTGATAAATACCATGAATGAATAGTTTAATTTTTTCCTCTCCCATTAAAAAATTGGATAAGAGACTAGATAGACGTTTTTTTTAATTTTCCATCTTTTGAATGAGAACAAAAAAGTGTGTAAATATTTTGTTGTTGGATTAGAATTACTCTCGTACATGAAATTATCATAAATAAGGTCGGGGGCATAAAAGTCAGTGGTACAATATGTAACGAGATATTAAGCGCAGATACAGAGAGATGCTCCCATAACTAATTGGGCCATTGAATGGTTCGATTACAGCCGGTCGCGTTCCCTCGTGAAATCAATATCGAATCGGTGGCGATAAATATCAACCGGTCTATATCAAGTGATTATTAATTTGCAACGCTCAACGACCGGCATCTGAATATTTTTCACGTTTACAAAGAATCGACATACATTTCGCCTCGAAGCATTATCCTATCGATTCAAAATTTATTACAATCGCGCGTGACATTTGTAACGGCGTGAATTTCAGCCCGGGAAAAATATTGTGCGACAATCGAAGATGAGATACCAGATTCATTTCATGCCCAATCGGTTATGATTCGCCTCGTGTTATCTCGCATGATTTACAAACTGAAAAATTTGTCACGAAAACGTATCCCAGGCCACTCTTGGGAATTCAAATTTCGACCGGTGCGTGTCAATATTTTCAAACTCAAGACTTCAAATTCAAAACAAGGTGAATTAAAATATCTGTGCCTCGATTTTAAAATTTGAAAACACATTTTTTTCCTGTAATATAAGTGTCCAATTAATTTTGAGATTTAAATGTTTTGCAATCGTCATTTTTATTTTAATGAATTTGTTTTTTTTTTAATTAAGTGTATATAATTTTAATTATATAATTTCTGTCAGTGTCAATTTTTTAAATACAAGTTTTTAAAATTAAAACAAAGTGACTTAAATATCTGTGCCTTGATTTTAAAATTCAAAAACAATTTTTTTTCTCCGTAATATAAATGACTTAATTTTCTGATTTCAATTTTTTGCAATTTTCATTTTAATCAATTTTTTTAAAATCAAATTTACGTAATTTTAATTATTCATTTGGTGTCACTTTCAATTTTGCTCAATTCCAAGAAATGTTTTCATTCCAAATTTGCGTGTAACGATATCTTAAGGGATTTAGATACATAGTTAAAAATCGTGATAAAAATTAGTTCACCTCGGACCGAATTAAATGAACTTAACGAGTATGGTAACCGAAAAAAGGAATTTTTTATCCACTGATTAGGTGGATTTAAGCTAATCTCCTTGTGTTTACAAGCATTAATAGAGATGGACAAACATGCAAGATTTAAAAAAATACCTGGCTTGTAGGACACGAAATACGTACATAAGTATAATTATCTGCCGAGAATGTATACTTGTTTTGAAAACGAATCAGTGATATACAACCTCTTTGGTCCTCTAAAACAACACTGGCTTATCTTAACGTCAAAAAGAACTTTTTCGGTTACGCAATTTCGGCCAATTTTTGGACCTTCTTATCTTTCTTTGCAGCTATCTCTAAACTGTTTACAAAAAAGATAATTATTTTCCCAAACAGGTGACGATATGGGCTCCCTAACTGCGTTACTCAGGTCAGGGTCAGTTATTTTTCGGATGTTTTGTTAGGACAATTCCGATTTTCCGATTTAATTAGGTTACTAACCTTAGGTCATATAGATACATTGTTTCGTGTAAATTGAGTCATGATGATTATCTTCGAGACTAGCACGACTGTTGTAAATCATGCAGGGAAAATTGCGTAAAAGTGAAGTACAGTTTATTGTAGAGTACTAAGTTCAAACAATTTTTGGGAAATCTGGGATACCGATAACAAATAGACTGTGGTCAGTAAATAGTTTTCACATTGTCTGATAAAATGGAAACGGTAAAACTCTATACGAAATATTTTTCAATTGTTCGTTTTGTTCAAATCATTAAAAGGCAATTTTGTGAAGTCAGAATCATTATTTTGATTTTTCTATTATAGTTTCCCGTTAAATTTCGCTCGAAGATGAGCATTGGAAGGAGCATGGAAGGTGTATACACATATTTTCTTGCAGTCTATCGATCTGAAAATCAATCATCAGTCTTGTGTTCGCTTTCATTGGACGATATTCCATCATTTATTAACTCGTCATTCAGCCGTCGTCCTAATGATCTTCAGCGCAAAATCACTGTTGATGACACGCTTCAAAAAGATTAATTTTCGAAGGCACTACACCTTCAATCGCCAACTCATTATGCCGAATCACAATATTTTCACAATAAAGCTATTTTCATTCATCAATTTATTCATTAATTTTGTTCTAAAAAATGTATATGAATAAATAAATAAACATGATAAAAAATATATATATATATTATAATTAAAAAATGTGTCATTAAGTGACAATTTAACGCGAAAGTAGACAATCAGTGGCTTGTACGTTCGCATGGGTCACAAAATTTATCTATTTTTTATCACAGAGGGTACGAGGAAAAAATCGGAAACACGGTGCATACCTCTTTTTGGGTTCTTTGAAGCATACCTTACGCAAAACCGTCTCAGATATTTACGCTCGTCTGTTTGATTTCGAATCTAATAAAATCCTAAGCAGCGTTAAATATTGTAAAACAAAACTCTCGTCTAATCTACAAATTTTACATATCGTGTTTTCAAAATATTGAACACTGATAACAGGATAAGCGTGAACAAAAGATAGTGCTGTTTGTCGAACTTTCGGTCCTCTCCCGATGATAGCATACTCGATTTTCCTGAAATATCTCGATATCGAAAACCGCGTCCGGATGAACGGAAGAAAAAAAATATTTCAGTCGACGAACAATTTTTATGGCCTTTAAAAGAATGCGCATCGAAAGTGAAATTTTGACACTGAGATATGGCAGTTGGTTTACCGCATTGACCATTATGGTACACCCAATGGCGACCTTCAATTCACTGTCGAAGTAGCGTAACTGTCCTGTGGTATTTGTCATGAAAACATCGCAATGTGTTCGGCGATTCGTTTGGTACGTTTTTTTTTCGGCGTGAAATCAAAAATTTACTATTTTTCCTTTCTTCGCTTTCTTTTCTAGTGTTGTTTTCGGTTATTGTGAACTCTTCCAATTTTCCATTTTGTCATCTCTGTTTGAGATTTTATAAGCAGGAACAAAACCACTTTCAAGCGCCAAGGATATGGGCTCATACATTTATAAATGTTTTTTTATTTTTCATCGTCGCTGTTTATTACCCGAGGAAAATTTTTATCCCAACTTGACCAGCTTAAACGTTTACAGTGGTTCCGCGATCGATTTGTCAGCCACGGTTTTTTTGTCTGAAATATTTTTAAACTTCAAATAAACTTCCTTAATTTCGAAATTTATGGTCGTTCATTCGTGGTCCATCTGGTTGATCAAAATATTTCCACCTCCTCGGTGCATTAACCAGGGTAAACTGTTTGGTGAAAATAAACCCACAAAAAAATGTTTTCAAGATTTATCACTTCTGGATCACAGTTTTAAACAACGTACAAAAAATGTGAAAGTTAAACGAACAGATCATTATTTCAAAAACAATAAAAATTGTGATAAGAAATTGGAAAAAGCGAATCAAAAAAAAAAAAAAAGGAAGCCAGGCTGGGACTGTTGATATTTATTTTGACCTCTGAATCAAAAGTGAAAATCGAACTCGAAAGATGCTTTTCATTCGCAACTTTCGAAACGCGACGAGCTAATTGACTTGGAACATCCGGTGGACATTTTTCCAAGCCCTATAATTGTCATTATGAATGTTCATAACTATTATGCAAATCGGTGGCATTTGTATAACTCATCTCTCCTGATGCGACTCAATCATAAATAACTGTTTCAATAACTCATCCATTCTGCTGGTCGAGGTGTAACGAAAACTTGGCCGGGTTTTCCTTTTAGGGATGACATAACTCTCCTTTGACGTGCTTGACAGAGTGGTTGACGTCTGTCGAACCATTTAGCAGTTTTACGTAAAACGCCAATGACGAAACAGCGTCTGGGTTGCTATAAATCAGCATCCTTCCTTTCCATTGTGCGTCACAACGATCAATAAGGTGTGGACCCTTCAAACCCGAAATTGCGGAAGAAATTACATTTGTTGTCTCAAAGCGACTGTGACAGTTCCACGCAACATTTTCCAAACTTTCTCGTCGCCCTTTCTTTCGGGACAACGCAAACTGTAACACTTTTGCGTCAGGGTTGATGTCCCGCGGAGTCAAAAGGATTCGATAAAGAAAAGGCTGTTACGCATTTTAACCGATGCCCCGTCCGGGCTATAAAATGATTAGCGACCAATAAATCGGCCAAACCTTCGTTAGTCAAAAGTCATTGTCAAATGTTAACTTTCGATTATAGTTATAAATAAAGGCATTGTTTCTGCACCGAAAGTACCGTTTTACAATTTATTGCGAGTCGCGCCAAAACTTTGTTACAGTTTTAGCTAACTTGTACACTTTCCAAAGAGAAAAGTCGGCTGGCACACAATGACCGATTATGTAAATCGCTGATCCACTGAGTCAGAATTTTCAACAGTTAAACAAAGGGGTTGGTATGAGAAAATTTTCGAAAACGGTTGGATTCAAATTTTTCATATAGATACGGTTTCGAGAAATATGGTAGAAACATGCTGTCACCGGATTGAAACCTTCGGGTCTCAAATTTGCTACATGGGTTGTGATATTTATCACTGATTGATTGGGTCGATTGATGAGAGAGAAATGCCTGAGAAAATATCAAGGGTAAGAAAAGTTGATCTGATGATTTAGGTCTTTGATCGAGAGGATATAATTTTTCCTCCTAGCTAATAAAGGTAAAAAGTTCAACCCCTCTTTTAAGGCGAAAAGTCGACTTAATTCCATCAAGACGACCTGATTCATTATCCAATATCGCCAACAATAAATCTCGGTCTGGTCAAATAAAACATCACTTCGCAAGATAACACACGATTTCAGAAAAAAAAGACCTACTGCACATCTGATGGCCTTTTTTGTTCAAATAACAAGACGTTTTACAGATAACATTTATCTAGTTAAAAGTTCAAATAAAATTTAAAGTGTATTCAGTTTTTAATAAATTGTTTTCGTTTGAAATTTGAATTGAAGATTTGGATAATTCTTTGAGTTTGACCTTTTGACCTTTAAATGAATTCAGAACTTTCAGATCTTCCGAACAATTTTCAGATGCACTTTTTCAATCTTTCAATATCTGAGAGAAAATCTAATTTTATCAAAGCACGAATGATTTAATTAATGAATGAGTTATAACTTCTTTTTTAATTTAAACTTTATTAACTTCTTGACGTTTTCGTATATTAAAAAATTTACATTTTTCTGAACTGCATCTTTTCTTATTTTTCTATCTTCTCACATTTGTATTAAGAAAATTTGAAATATACAAAAGGATTTAATATTTATAACCCTCTAAGCACCGCTTCGAAATTTTCTGAATCGCACCACGTGGGTATGACAGACCCCAACTATCTTTGAAATAAAATTTGTTAAAATTTAATGTCATCCGACGATTTTTGGATGATCTTGGAAAAAATTTTCATTTTATATTGTAACGTACGATACAAATAGTAAAAATTACTATTTATGTTTTTCTGATTACAATATGAAAAAATTATAATATCAGTTTCTCAGTATATATAACACAAGTAAAATAATTCAATTATTCACACGTCAAGCGTAATAACAAAGGCATTTGTTATTAATCACCCAAAGCCAAGATCATTGATTGGAATTAATTGCAGGGGAGCAGGCATGAAAGGTGCGAAATAAAAGTTCCATAAGCGCCTACGTAGCGAGTGAAAAGAAAGAGGTTTCTCGCACAAGCGCCCAACTGTGCGTGGCGCGTGCCAGTACAATGGACGATGTGCAAGAGGGGGCGTTGATGCGTGTTAAATATTTTGGAAACAGAATCTCAATCATGGTAATACGACAGATTTATGTCATCTGGCATCTTCACCCAATTTTCCTGAAGAAGGTCACGACGTCAAGGGCACGAAAAAGACTCAATGCACAATGTCAATAGCTTCGCATTTTCACTATGCTTTTTTTCTAATGGAAATTAATCCATTAGCCCAATGCTCCTACGGGGAGATGAATGATTTTGTATTGTCTGATCTTCGACAAGTGACTTCCATCAATTTAAATTATTACATTCAATTATTTTCTCAATATCTTCATTTCAAAAATGTTTTGAATTAATGTTTGGAAGAAAAATTGAAAGAAATATTATTATTCTTATATTTTATAATATTCAAAATAATGTTAAATATATTGTCTAAGAAATAAGTTAAAGATCAGTTTTGCAAAATTCAAAATAAGGATTCTGAAACTTTTCTCATCATAATAATTTCTTTCATTTCATTTCTTCAATATTTTCATTTTGAAAATGCATTAATTAGAAGTTATAAAAATTTTTTTAAAAATCATTCTAAATTAATTTATTTTAAATTATCGGATGTAAAAATGATTTGAAATCTTGTGTCTTTTCTGCGAATTTGAAATTCCAAGTTCAAATTCAAAATAAAGTTAAAATTTAAATTTTTATACCAACATGATTTTCTTCTTGGAAGAAAAATAGAAACCTTTTGTATAGAACCAATCGGTATGTGCTTCAAAGCAAATGGATTTGTTCGTCCCAAGTTGCTTAGAAAAAAATTTTTTTTTCATCGATTAAAGCTGTCATCATCTCGACTAATTTCCAATAACGATCTATTTTCATGTGTCCACGAGCGACGTTAATTTCAATTGCAAATCGTCGAACAAAAATAAGACCATGAAAAACACTGCAGGGAATGTATACTCTAAGAATAATTTGCTTTGACGAGGGATCGATCTGAGAAAAGGACCATTCTTATTTACAATAATCGCCAAATGTTACCGACTTGCAGTGGAGCCACGAAAGGATCGCCGGCTGAGTTTGACCTAGAAAAAGAAAAAATGTCCAGCCGATTGGAGATGCCGCTTTTGAATTTCATTAACTTTTGTCACAATATTTAGTGTCAAGGTCTCGAAGAAAAATGGATTCCCAATATCAGTCCCTAAGCGACTGATGATTTCATGATTAAACAAATGGGTGTTTCGTTTTGGAAAAAATGCACAGTCAAAGGATTACGAGAGTCGTAAATGTCATTTGTACTCCTTTTGGAAGGAAACGCGTCCGAACAATTAAAAGAACATTAAACAGCTCATCTGAAGGGCAAAAAGTGGTATGTAAAGTGGTGATGAAAAATTGAACCCTTTTAGGAACTGTGGACAGTGTTTTTGTAATGGTCGTTTGCATCGTTCGAAGTAGATTTATCTTCTCTCAGAATGTATGTCAAGAGGTCATTTTAAAATTGAAATATTTCGACGTGTTCGTGTCAGACGATAAATGTCAATTTTGTTTTACACAAGGAAATTTATTGCAAAATAATTACAGAAAAAAATGACACATTTTTACTTTCAGTTTGAAACACATATTCTAAAAGATACAAAAAAAAATAAGAAAAATTAAAAATATGCTATAAAGTTGGAATTATGATAAAAAATAAGTAAAACATCACAAAAAGTAAACAAATATAACAAAGTTTAAGAAAGTATATAAAAAACGTAAAAATGCCATTTCAAATTAACCTAAAAAACCTATACTGTATGCAAAAAAAGATGAACATCAACATTTAAAATGTTAAAACATGGCAACCAAAATTGATGATGGAATATCGGTTAATTTATTGACTGATAAATGGAACAAAATGATTAAAGAAGAGACCAGGGGGAAAAAGGAGCAGCGTAGAAAAGCGATGATAACGCTGACGAGAGACGCCATATTGGCTGCCACCCAGTCCAATTGGGTGAACGCGAATGATAAGGGCGCGTCGCCATGTTGCCTATTTCGCGCACGCGAGACCCATTTTGTAGCAGTATGGTGAAATAGGAATCGGGATAAACGAGATGAAGATGCATGTAGCTATAAGCCGGCCGATAAACAAAGTCTGGAGCGGGATCCCGCGCCTTCCCGACGCTCATGTCTTCATCGATTTTATATATTTTCTCCTCGTACGTTTCCACGCGAATAACATGATAACCCGAAATTGCTATCGCCGTTATTCTGATCTAATCGTTTCCTTAGTTTCGTTATACATATACAAAAACCAAAAGTCATTCAAATAAACAAAGGTGTAAACAAATTTATAAACAAATATAATAAGTCCAAAAACCAGTCCAAACAATCTTATTAACCTCAAATGTTAACAATAATTTTCGTTAATTGACAAATATATTCATTATTTTCTTCTTGAAATAATGAAACTGAAAAATGAAAAACAGAATGTCAAATTCAATTGAAAAAATAAAAGTGAATAATATAAATCAACAATCTATAAGAGATAAAAAAAGTTATAATATTAAGATGAAATTATATGAATAAAATTTGAAGGAAGGAAGAAAAATATTTCATTTTTGTGATTTTTCGATAAATGAAAGTTGTTTAATAGGATGGTATTTTTATGGCAAAGCACAATGATGTTGCGGATGATGGGATCCACTAAATAGTGTAGAAATATCGGACGTCGTCATAGCAACCAGCTGAGGCCATATTGGTCTCTAGCCAGCTATCGATAATAGGAAAGATAAGAGGCATCCCCGCACTGAAAAAGAGCGATCGTCCACCCCCTGATTGTCTGTGCATTTATATAGAAAATGGAGGGTATCATTTTGGATCCGAGTTCTCTTATGATTCCATCAACGTAATTGTGAGCCAATGGCATATCGGATAAGCCTGCGAATTAAAATCAGCATGATCTTGATAATGGTTGAATCTACAAGGAGAGCACATAATTTCGAAATCGATATGCGCAGGGCGACGAGGCTCTGATGGGCAAAAAAGAAAAATTAATGTGAGGAGACCGAAAACACACTCGATGGATATGTATTGGATGCGGTTACCATTAAATGAAATAAATGTGACTTAATTAAAGGTCGAAAGCAATTACGTGCAAATAAATGGCAACCGCGTTAATCCGTTATAGCGGAGACAAGTTAAACTTCTCTGCCGAGCGAGGGATTTGCGGCAACGACGACGCCGCCGACGCCGGGCCCGCATAATTGGCTTTGAGCGTCGCCACCTGCGCTCGCGTAAAGCCTTACATATATTACACAATCTACACCTATACTGCAAACTTTATTATGGGTATACCAAGTCCGCTATTTCATCAACTTTCTTATCATTCTTATAAACTGTAAACTTTTAACGTTCAACATTTTATTTTAAAAATGAATAAAATTTGCAACAAAAAATTAATATTTCAAATTAAAAAATTCATTTAATTATATTTATAGTTTCAATGTACATTTATGTGCAACGATGAAAATTAAATATATATGACCAACATTTTACATTCCAAAAAAACTAAAATGTACTGATCTTATATACTTGATCAATAAAAATAAAATTTTGAATAATTCTTAATTATGTAATGATTATAAAATTATTATAATAATATGAAATAATAAATAATATCGTGAAACTACATATATAGTTGTTGTTGTAGCACATGTAATAATAATATATAAGAACAAAATTTTATTGTTTATTTCAGTATTTTATTATTTATAAACAAATAATAGACTTATATCCCAAAATATATTTTTAAAATATAAACAAAATATATTTCTCGTGTAGAAAATATATTCCGGCAATAAGTATAATATTTAATTTTATTTTTTATAAATTTCATTATATAGATTTATTAAATATAAAATAGAACATATTTTGGCGGATATATTTTCATCCGTGAGAAATATTTTATTTAATCGTATTAATAGAGCTTTTTATACATAACAAACTTTACAGGTTTTTGATACCAACACTCCAGTATAACCCTTATTTTTCAATATCGACTTCGACAATTTTCTAATTACATCATTATTAATTCTAAATTAAACTTCTAAATTAAATTATATATACTATAATTCCATAATCGTCAAAGGTTGTAACTCATAATCTCGTAAATTTGAAATTACCTCTGTCACTTCAGAATTCTCTTTCGTTTACCAGCTAAGTATTAGAAGAAATTTTCTGTTTACATGCACTTGTTAATTTGCTAATTTCTTTTCATTGATTTCACTTAATCTTTGGTAACGTAAACATAATGTTTTTACAATAATACAATAGTAGTTACAGGTTGTAATTCATCGTTTCGAAATTTTGAAATTACCTTTGTCACTTCAGAATAGTCGATCTTTTGTCTATGTACCTGCTAAGTAGAAGAAATCTTTTATTTGCACTTATTAATTTGCTAATTTCTTTTCATTGTTATTGCTTAATCTGTGATGGTCTACATGATATTTTTACAATATTACCTGTTTTATCCATCAAGAAATAATGACCAAATTAAATCTAAGGCTAACTAACCATGTAGATATAGGTCTTTGTGAAAAGGTCTCAGTTCGGAAACTTATAGCAAATATTTTTTATCTTGATGCAAATTTTATGAATTAACCATAAAATGTACGTATATGTATTTAAATGTTATCAAAAATCTATAATTTTGTACCCTAAAAAAGTTTTGAAAATAAAATAAAAAATTGAAATCACATTTAAAATCACAACTAAAATTGTCAATAATTTATTTGAATTAAAAAAATTATAATTCAAATGTAATAATTAATAAGATATAATAAATTGTAATTTAATTTTATTGATTCATTGACACGACATTAATATCGTTTTTAGAAAATCATTGAATAAAATATGTTGTATCACGAGTTTACAAATATTGACATAAGAAAATTGATCATACCAGAATGCGTTGGAACGGCTATACTATACAAGCGTATAAATAAAATTAACCCGTAACAGAGGAGAAACTCTTAGAGCTGTGCACGGAGTCAAAGTGGAAACGGCTCCCGTAAAATGATACTTAGCAATGATTATTATGCAACTGGCAATATTTCCGCCTATTTTTCTCTCGGCTGAAAGAAAATTATGATGGGCCCCATTATGCGCAGCATGACGGCGTGTATTTTTGATTTTTCCAAATGCTAAGGCGAGTTTCACTTGGTTGCTAAAAGAGTATCCACCGTAGTCATCGCATCCACCACCCGCAAGCCCCGTCGTAAATTAACGCAGCCAAAATATATAAACGTTCTTCAAACGAGACCCCGGGACATTATGTTCGAAGAACTGACTTATTAGATGCGCCTCTGAATTGACGGAAATCGGCTTCCGAACAAATTTAGGAGCGGTTTTACTCGCTCCCAGACAGGCTCCTTCACTTTTAACACCAAGACCTTAACAGCGAGGCGGAATCAAACGTTTTATTAACGTCGTATTATTCGATCATAAAAGGCATTCCTGATGTCGAAACATTTTGATTTCCAAGCACCTCCGAAAAATCAGCTTTTTAATTCGTTGTTCTTGTCAGATTAATTTTGTAATCGCATCTTGTAAGATTAGTGTGCTTATATAATTTTCCAGTTTGTTTTCATCTTGTTTTAACGTTCATTAATTTCAGATCCTTTAAGTTGATAGAAAACGGTGATGGAGGGTATAACTAAATTGGGATTCAGAAAATTTGGTCCGTCAAAAGTCAACGATTGACTTACTATCTGGATAAAATCATAACCACGAATGTGAATAATGAATTAGAAAGCCAGAAGCTGCGTCTCGAGAAAGTTTTCTTTCTTTCGACGTTGTGTTTTTCTTTGTCAGGGCGAAAAGATATACGATAGGGGTCTATTTTCATATTAACTTGGTTATTTTCCATTGTAATATCATATCCCATCCAGCAAACGATGCTGAAATTTCTTGTTCGCTCATCTTTTACGATTACGAGGTAATGATGTTTGGGACAACGCGTCCATTGTTTGAGCGCTCCAAACTAGAAGTCATTTTGTTCGCCCATTGCCTTTGCTTAATGATGGGTTAACATTGTTTATTATTTTAACCCTACCTGTAATGACGGATAACAATGATTGTTGCGAATTTGTATCCAAAACTTTAGTCTCACGCCCAACCAAGATCATTAATCATACGAACAGTTTGCGGCCATCTCATAATTTTATTTACAATATTTCAAGAACGGAGCGTGCGCCCAAATTTTAACCATCATTTAAAACCTCAAATTCATTAACATGACGAGTCTGAATAAATAAATTTTCGATTGTTAATACAAAATTCAAAATTGAAAAATGCAAAAAAGTGAGCGAATTTTTCACTCCTTTTTCTATAAGCTAACGGTAAACATTACGCAAAAAAATTTTTCATTCTGGACCAAAATATCATCGTGCGATGAAAAAAATTTAATGTCATTTTCAAAAATTAAATTTGCATGAATTTACGCGAAAAAATTTTTACCTTGTTGAAGATATAGCCATTTTGTTTTTAGCCTGCCGACAAAGACATATTTATGTTGAGAAAAAGAAATTGTAAGAGATATCGTAGATTCTCTACAATCAGAGTTTTTTGAAAACAATTTTTGAAATAACATAAATAATAAGTTTTGTTTTGAAAAATTGTTGAAATTCATTCTGTAAATTAGTGTAAAAATAATTCTAATTATCTCATATTTGTTAAATATGAATTTCTTACAGTTTACCAAATTAAAACATACATGAATGCCATATTAAATATGGCTAAAAAGATATTTTTCATTCCTAATTTGAATTATCTAAACAGAAAAAAATTATTTTATTTTCATAATTTTCATTTTGAATTGTTTATTTCAACCATTTCAACAATATAATACAAAATAAAAACAACAAAACATCTAATCAGAAGTAAAATTGGCAACTATCAGAAGCAAACTTTCAACTTGTTTGCTTGTTAATCCTAAAATTCCATTTAATAAAAGTTAACAAATACCATGAACTCAAAGAAACAATTTAATTCAAGTCCTTTCTCTTAGTGTTTTTTATTCTAATAATTTATCCATTATATATAATATATTATTATACACAATATATAATAACACATAATATATATAGATAGATAAATAGTTAATCTCTTTTTTTATTTGTTTTATTGCTTTGATTTATTCTTGTTTTTGTTTGAAATAACGTTGATTTGTGAAAAGAAGATACTGATTATACGAAGCATGATGTGGTTTTAATCGGGCCGACATATGGGACGTTTTGAACGACCATCAAAGTTGCGGGGGTGGCAGTCAAATGGGGACTCCATGGTGTTAAATGACCCCGATGCTTCCAACTCAGTGGGCCGCAATTCTTGCGGCTAATTTAAACTGACGATTTATTTAATTGTCACTTCTGAATTCAACACCTGGACCGCCGTGGCACGCGAACCATTCCGTCAGACATATACACACCCAACGCCCATTTACGCCACAATCGATCAGACCCTGCGACGCAGACAAATTTTGCTTTTACGTTACAGAAGTGCCTTTGAATACATCCATCAACAATTTAATTATGTTATTACAAACAAAAATATCCTTTCGTCATATATACACTTCTAATTTTTTAATTTTTCAATTGTATATTTTTTTTTAAATAATCTCAGTTTTGAATAAACCAATTTTACAATTAAATTGACCCAACCAGGAAGGTTTGACAAGAATGAAATCGTTAAACAAAATTTATGACACCTTGGAAATGTTTCAAAAATGTATATTTAATTGATTCATATGATGAAATGTTTCACCTAAGTAGATCTGAATACTCTAAATTCAATTGTGACAATTTTTTCTACCAATAAGCGTTAAATTTTTTTTCACCCAGCAAAAAAAGAAAGAAGGTGGGTCCTAAACACGAAGGAGGGGCTTCGAGGAATCCATAATAGAGGAGAATCAGTGAATGAGAGCACCGAATCTTCGTCGAAAAACAGATAACATGATTAACTTGTCCATAAAAACAGGAAGCTTTGTTTCCTTTGTCCAGCAAGTTGGCCGGTCCGGAAAATGATTCCTGAAACAATCTTTTGATACAAATGACTCGACTCGAATCAATCCGGACCTTGTTATCAAAAAAAAAAAAAAAAAAAAAAACTAGAAAAAAAGGTAACTGGAAAGGTATTTAAAAGTATATAATACAAGACGTCAGTTCCAGTTTAGAGGGTTGATTAAAATGAAACGACAAAGGACGATGAAAAACGAAACGACAAAATTGCCCGTCGGCCAATGAAAACGCGACTGTCTCCGCCTCCGAAGGAGATGACGCGACAAAGCAATTAAACTCCAGCACCACCGCCAACCCCCCTGGAAAACAAGTGCACACGGAAGGGTGGAAAAAAATTGACGATTTTTCACCGACCCAATAACATTTATCGTGCGATCAACGCGCGTTTAAATGGGACCACCCCTGGCAATCGCTCGGCAGGCCATTAATCAAGCATTATGGAGAAGAATAACACATCCTTCTGTTCTATCTATTATGCGCTCTCGCGAACTCTCCACGACATTTTTCCGTGCCTCTCGAGGGAAATCTAAGGAAAGGAGAAAATGCGAGATCCGAGAGAGTCGCTTATTTGAAGTCATGTGACAACTGAAACCGATTCGATTGTATCAGTCGGTTTACTCTTTTATCGCTCCGGGGCTGATTTCCTCCTGGCGAATTTTCAATTTGATTACGATGCCGCCCCCGGCGCGCTCTTGTCTGCGCGCACAAAACATTTGTCTCTCTTTGCTTCCCCGTCGAGTCGGTCCTTTTTTCACAGGTGCGCGATTGAAAAAAAAACTCTTGTCGCCCGATTGCACCGGAATTATTGGTCGGCCGAGTTTATTTATGGTGTTCATTTTCTCCAGATTGCAGAGACGACAGTCAAGAACTTGATACGCCCAGCGAATTTATCACCCCCCGTGTGATAATTCATTTAGATCTGTAAACAATTTTAAGCTTATCATTTAGTGGAAAAATGTTTTGAAAATGTTATAGAAACATGTGTATAACGAATTCGAATGGCTCATCATGAAATGATGAAGACGCTATAAAAGAGAAATCCAAAAGTGGGAATAAGGATGTAAGCAATCAAACAGTTACCAAATGCGGAACTAATACGTGAAAAGCTATACATCCATGGAACGTTTTTTTTACTTTATAGTATGCCATAGAGAAACGAGGCGACGATTTTATTCGTTGAAGAATTTTTGACGTGGGTTTTCTTTGCAAAAAAAATTAACTAATAAATCTAAAGGTGGAAAAAAGAAGAATACTGAATCTCAACAATAGAAAATTGTCCAAAAAAAAGGAAATAGTATTGAAAACTGACAAATGAAGTTCAGATTATAATTTCAACTTATATAAGTTGAATGTAATACTTGTTTTGAGTTGAAAATAAAAATTGGAAATTTTAGTTGTATGGTTAATTTCGTTACATAAAAAATTCGAACTAATATAGAAATGTTTTTAAAATGAAGTGCAAAGAATCTCCAGGCACATGCTGTGACTTAGTGAATCAAATACAATTGAATAAGTATGCAAAATGTTGTTTTTGATTCATCAGATAATCTTTTTGAATTGTCTATTTCTAAAAATATTACAGTATTATCGTGAATTTATGAATTAATATATTTTTTCTTTCATAGTAAATGGAAAACTGTTATAGCTCTTCCGCTGTTCCATATCTGGGAAAAGTATTAACTGTGGTTGAATTTGTGAAAAAAAACTATCACTAGACTATCAACTATCAATCAACATCAATTATTGAAATTTTATGCAATATTGCGTAATTTTTTTTTACATTTAACCAGACAAAAATGCATCCCATGCTTCTTCTTCCTTTTCCATTTTTCCACCTAAATATATATATTGGTAAGATAATGAAACTCAATGATCTTACTTTATATTGCACTCTTTATTAGGAGGGAAAAACCCAACGTGATAATTTTTCCTTAACTTTCTCTATTAATTAGTGTACAAGTTCTAGTTGAATCTATATAGATTAGTAGAATCCGAAAACAACATTCTGAACTCCTGTTAAAAATAAATACAAACTCATAATCAAACAAAACACTTTTGACTCGACTAACGAAACTATCAGGATTTTCCAAAGTACTAAACATTCTTGAACTGAGTAGCGAATCAGAATTTTCCAAAGTTTCTACTGTAATTTCAAACTGTCAAGTCAATATCATTGTTGGATTTACAGTCCAAAATATTGTTTATTGCAAAAACAATGAAATTAATATGCTAATGAGGAGTGATAATTGAAGATTTTCATGCCACATTTGAATGAGATTTTCAAAAAGTCATAGAGCAATAAAACTACACAAAGCAAAACAAATAAATCACTGTTATTCATATTTTCTGAGACAAAGAAAATGTATTCATTTTTGGATTTTAATACGAGTTTATTACAAACGAGGTGTAAAAACCTTTGTCTTAAGGGTTTGTTTTTATTTGAAGATACCTTAATGTACTTGTTTCCAGATTATTACAATGAATGTATGCAGTAGTTAATCATCATATACTTCGTGTGAAAAGATTTATTTACGGTCATTGTATTTCAAACTATTTCCAAGAATCCCAAGTTATTGAAAGAATTGCGGAAACTATGAAAACAATAACTCCTTAAGATTTCATTTTATTATCTTTATTTATGTACAAATTACAAAATGCACTTTTTCATTAACATTAAACATTCGGGGACTTGACAGATTGCAGACAAAATGACGTGTGGTCTTCACACCCTTTCCTAATACTAAACAGCATTCATCCTCCAACCTCTTAAAATAATATGTTTATTTTAGTAAAGACCACTTCAGCTGTTCCTTCGCTGACTGTAAGACCTGCAAGAGAACACCAAATTAATGTGATGTCATATTTATAAATTGATGTATCTTAAGATGTAACACGGATACTTATTGTTTTTTAATACCAATTAAATTAAATCGATAAATAAATAATTTTTTTTTCACTCAAAATAAATAAAGCCTCTGATAAAGTAAGTTCATTCAGCTGCAATCGTGTTTAGAGAATGTTGATTATTATTAAAACCTTAACTTCAATTTGTATATTAATAGTTTTCAAATGTTTCTAACAATTACCTGTGCAACTGTCTGTTCTCCGAGTGGTATATCATCTGTTCTCAGGGCAACTTTTTGAACGACGCTAGAAGCATCCGAGTCCAAAATTATTCTAAAAACAAAACATTTACCATTATAACTACTTAAAAGTTTGAGCAAAAATATACAGTGTCATTTAATGTTTAATACAAACCCTCCATCACAAATTTCATCAATCGCCAACATAACAATATGAAGTCCATCAAGGATGGCACGCTTCTCTACACATTTACGTAATATGCTATTCACAGATTCGTACAAACAGTTTAGCACACTCATTAATATAAGCTGAAAAAAATAAAAACATGAAATTAATTTGTTTGTAAAATTTTAAATAGATAAAAATTTGTTTTATTTCTTTTATTACCTCATTTTCATTGGCACTACCCATGACATAGAAAAACAAATCAACATTGCTCTTGTAAACACAAGTAAGCCCGTCCAACATTATAATTTCTGCATTCGCTCTGTGAGTTTTATTAAACAAATTCTTTTCAAAAGCCTTCTGTTCCTTTGGCGTTGGAAAAATGTCCTTGTCATAATATTTGGCCAGGATTCTCTCCCCATCGTTGTCCAAAATTGCAATTCCTTTCACAGCGTACAGAGTCGGTTCCTGAAATGAGTTTAAAATGTTTTAATTGGTTCAAAAATTATTTCAAACAAAATTTTAGTAAAGTGAATAGTGATATGAGTCTTTACTCGAAATTTGAGCTCCGATTCATCACTCTGTGTAATTTTAACACTTTTGAGGTTATCCGATCCTCCGCGATTCATAGTTGCAATTCAACTAAAACTTCCACGTAACCGGATTATCGAAGTCAGCGAACCAAGACGGCCGTCTTATAACGCGAATTCAACTTCACGCATCTAAATAAACCACGCGAAAGCTCACAACTTCAAGACTCCATGTGTCAAACAGTTGATGTCAACCAGCAAACCAAAACATAATAACATCCGTGAAATACACGTCACAAAAGTGACAACATTTTTCAAAATTTAACGTATATTCATTCTACTTACCAACATTTGACTCTCCATTGTTTTATTAAGTGAAAATAAATAATACTGTTGACAAAATCGAAAACTTTTGACGTGTCCGGCCCCTATATCGACTCAACTTTTAAGGTTAGTTTGCATGAAGTTCTCGAATGACGACATACTAGAAATCCGCCCTGAAGTTGCTATCCTTTTCTGACGTTCGTAAAAAGATGAAGAAACAAACAATTGGTACCAAAATTGTTTGTTTTAATTGTTGCCACTCTTTCTCTATTTTAACATGAAAATTGACAGATAAATTTGTTTACCGTTTTTTTTCAAGGTAAGTAAATAATTAAATGTAAAAATTGGTTATGTAGTACAAAAACGTCATATTATCTTATGTTTACAGATGGCGCTAGTGTTGTTATGGTGAAGGGAGAAAACCAGTTTTGAGGTTAGAATAATTGTTTGGAGTTCATTGATTCAAAGTTTCAAAAAGTAAAAAGTATTTAACCCGCGATGGATTTAAGTAGTCAGGATCAAACAGATACAAATGATGAAGTGACGCTGATTGAAGACCAAGAGTCGAGTAAGAAAAATTCAGAGTCGAACGACCAAGTCACGACTGGTCCAATGGACTGCACCATCACCTTGTCCGGGGACGAAGAAGATACGACGTTAAACGACAACAATGGCGAAGACAAAATTATGGAACAAACTCTACCTCCTGGTGCAGCTCCTTCAGGATTTGCCATAGTTGATGAAGTTTACTGTGATAAAGACGAGAAACAGGACGAGGATGAGAAAGCACCTCTCATTACCATCAGTTTCAGAGACGATGAAGTCGCGGGGTAGGTCACGAAATTTGCACAATTTCAGTTGTTTACAAACAAATGAATCATCAAATTTTAATTTTTAAATGTTTATTAATAAATTAATTAATTTGTTATTGTTATAGGAGATACAAAAAGAAATTTATGACTTTTCTCAATGACGTAATTGTAAAAAAGAACGAAAGATGTATGACGCAGTGGAAAAATTTGATGTTGGAGGTATGGGGTGCACTTGGGGACGATAGTGCTGAAACTTGTGACGATTCAGTGAATAGTGAAAGTGCAAATGATACTTTTGAAGGTCTGTTCGTCGTGGATACAACACCAACGATAAAAGATGATCTTGACATCCCAACTTATGGCAAGGTTAGTACGAGATGTTGTCAATTAAAAAAAAACTTGTTTTTTTTTTTTATTCTTTTCAAAAATAACTTTGTTATGTTTTTTGTTACAGAAATTTGAAAAAATTCTTAACAATAATGGCATCCAAGAAACACCAACGGATGAGAGCAAACAACCGAAAATGACTTGTTTCAATTGCTTGGGAAATCACAATTTAAAAGACTGCACGCAACCAAGAAACCAGATGAATATAAATAAACACAGAAAAGATTTTAATTCGCGACAAAGGAGCAACACCCGGTACCATCAGGATGATGACCAAAAATTCGATCATCTAGTGCCCGGGAAATTGAGCGATAATTTAAAGCAAGCTTTAAATCTCAAAGATAATGAACTTCCGAGATATATTTACCGGTGAGTTACATTTCACGTCAGTTGAAAAATTATTTCGAATCTAATATTGCATTTATTTTAAAATGAAGAGTGACAAGAAAATTATAAAAAATGTTGTCATTTTTTTCAGAATGAGACAACTTGGTTATCCTCCAGGTTGGTTGGAGGAGGCAAAACTTCAACATTCTGGTCTGAGTTTGTTCAATTCGCAAGGAGTCGCAGAAGGTGATCCTGACGACGAAGAAGGAGAGATAATAAACTACGCAAACAA
Source organism: Trissolcus basalis (assembly GCA_025266255.1). Classification (NCBI taxonomy): domain Eukaryota; kingdom Metazoa; phylum Arthropoda; class Insecta; order Hymenoptera; family Scelionidae; genus Trissolcus; species Trissolcus basalis. The sequence goes on along the minus strand of JAAMPD010000367.1, from coordinate 12,609 downwards.
AGACAGATATGACATCAACAAAATCATTGAATTCCCAGGTTTCAACGTTCGACCACCTCGAGGAACATATGATGTAATTTTTTAATTCGACTGAATTTTAAGAACTTTTTTAATACAAATTGTTCACCAAGTTTAACATTTCTAGGAATTAAAGCACTATTGGGGAACTGAATTGCAATTGAGGAACAGCAAGTCAAATATGCTGAACCAGTTGATGGACAAAAAAGTAGACGAAGGTTATAAAAAAAAGAAGCTAAAGAAAGGAGCTCCCGTTGCATTAGATTCTAAAATTGAAGCGAAGGACATGGAAATTGAAATGTTGGACGAAGGTATTAACGTGAACCAATTTGAAATCTTTGTTTTTTTCTTTCTTTCTTTTCTATAAGATAACTAAATTTTATGCCTTGCAATTTAGACGTTATGATCGAAACTGTGTCTGAAAATGGCCTCTTCGTTCCACCTCTTCCCAGAGATGACGAAAAACCTCCAGAACCACCTGGCACGTTAGAAGATTCTGATGGCCAAGAAAGTTCATCCCCTGTATCTCAGGTAATTTACAAAATCTTTTTTATTTTTAATCGAGAAAATTGAAAATTAAAGAAATCATTTGAATTTGATATTCTTTTTTATAGCAGGAAGAAAGTGGAGCAGCTTCACCAAGAGGAGATTCGCCTTCGCTATCAGATTTAGAATTTGCGAAGAACAATATTCTAACCGAACTTGAAGATTCAAGTTCACAACCCAATTCAGAGAGTCTGTCAAAGAGTGAAGTTTGTTTAGACACTTCGGTGTGTGAATCAGAAAAACTTCCACCTAGCACAGACTGTACACCCAAAAACAAAAGTCAGAGCAAACCAAGTACGCCTGGCTCGAATCGAGGAAGCATCAAATTTGTCGACCTTGGCACGCCTATTATTAAGAGCGCATCACCCTACAACAAATTACCCTCGTCTGAGAAATTTTCCAAAGACATCTGCGACGTTATTTATTTTGAAAATTTACCTGACTCAACAGGTAAATATGAACAGATGTCCGGTTTAATACAAAAAGTGCGAAGTAAACTCGCTGAAATTAATAAAGAATAAAGTTTTGACGAGACCGATCGTCATCCGGATTGATTGTTATCGCAATGTCCTGCAATTATTCTTCGTTTCATTAAAATGAAATTCAATGATGTAAATACAAAATTTTGTTTGTACAAAAAGAACGGATAATTTTTTTCGCACTTATGACTGCGGTCCTTGGCATGAAATTATGTCAACGAATGAAGCGCATTTAAAAACTGTGTATATTTGTAATTAATTGAGATAGTTTTAAAAGCAATAAAATCTTGATCGTATATTATCAACTATCTTTTTGTATTTTTTTTTTTCAATTATTTTTTAATTTAAGTTCTGCTTTGACACGAAATTTACAATTAACTTTCAAAATTCAGTCATCGAAATTTATAAGATTAATTTAATTAATATTTTTTCTGATTGTGATGAATTAATTCGAATGATCTATACATTTTTCATTTTTTAACCAAAATTTGTATGCATTTAAAAATTACTATCCGATACCACATGTGTTCTTAGTGTAGTAAAAACTAGGGAACTGATCTTGATAGGATTGTGTCTCAAAAAAACTGAATACTAGATCATAAAGTACATTAAATTTATTTATAAAATTGTAACAAGTGAATTGCTGAACATATTTCTTTAGACGTTATATGAATTTTACACTTATTGATTTCAGTTTGTACGACATTGATATTTCACAGAAAAAGTCTTATGATTCTTATGTATTTATGTGGATTTTATTTTGCAATAAACAAATGTTTCAAATACTCACAACAAGTTTGAATTTATACTATCGAAAAAAACGTAAAATTCATGCCTTCTTTAATTGCGCGGATTACGAAAATTAACAATTTCTTTAATTTTTAATTTGATTAAAGGTGTCCGACATTTTGTTCAATTTTCACTAGAAATCCTTTCTCGATTGTCAAGGCACTTCAAAGTCCCATTCCTTTGTTGCAAAGATGCATCTGGCAGCAACACAAAAAGTGATACTTTCATAACAAAAATATCTTCAATGACACGCACAAGTTATTCGGTCGAAAAAAAATTTTAATACTTATTCAGCACTTAAAATTATAATATCAATGAAAATATCATTTATTGTTTATGAAATTACCATTGCCACAATGTTATAGTTATACAAAATATACATGTTAACTTAATTGCATTTTTCCCTTAAGAAAGCACGGTGCCTTCGGTTTTGGAATGATGATTCGTGAATAATGCAGAACCGAATTTCACAAACTATTCCAGAGATTCGCTAGTTCAAATTTATTTATTAACAGTTTAAAAAACAACCGGAATACTTCAATTTGGTCCCTCTCATTACTCAATTAATACTTTTTGTTTGCATCGCAAGTAAATTAAATATAAAATTATAAAATTCACAATCGTGCGGTCGCACATAAACAGTAGATTAAAATTCAACTGAAATGCATAAATAATTACACAGTTGTGATTCGTCTGACGTTTTCCTGTTTTCTAAAAAACATTTTAAAAAATTACAGATCTATCTCTTATTTGTCATTTTTTGCCTTTTTTCCCTTCAATGATTCTCATCCTTAAAAAAACAAGCATTTTTTTAAAATTCTGATTAGAATCTCCTGTTGAATTTATGTACTTAGAACTGGTACAGATTCAATCTATTAGTTATACTAATTTTTATAAAATTTTTAAACTTTGTTATCAATACAATGATCAATATATTCGAGAGCTCTTTGAGCCTGAATTATTTTAAAAAAAAAAAAAAAACTAATCATTCAATATTCATTTAAGTTGATAAAGTGAAAAACGCATTCAAATATGGTAAACTAGTTCATCGCCGGAGGAGGACCTGGAGGATCATTATTTGAATCCTGGAAAAAGAACAAGTATTTTTGTACTTCGATAATCTCAAATTAGGAAATTATGTTCATGTTTAATTATTAATCCAGCTCACCGATATGTCATCAATTTTTCTCGTGGACTGGATCGATCTCATTGAGTTGGGTCTGAATATGTACAAAAGCATAATCACTCCTAATACCATGAATGTCATCAGAAAATTCGTTTGTGGTAATGCCTCTTGTGGCCCGGGAACTGCAAATTAATTTCGTAATTCAATTAACGTTTATGCAATAAATTCTAGTCTGTTTTTTCTTAATCAATTAATTAAATTTATTACGTCGTGGAATATTGAAGCATTCAGTGTCGGTACATTGATTTTGCGTCTCTCGAATCTGAAATTAATGAAAACTATTTAAAAGAAATTAACTACAAAAATATGAAAATAAAAATTTCCATTTTTTATGTATATAAATAAATATAATTTTTGTGCTATAAACATAAAATATACGTAAACATATGTAAGTTATAAATATTTTATATTATATATAAATAGATATAATATGAATATTAAATATTATAGTATAAAAATGATGAACGACAATTTAAAATATAATAAAAGTTAATGTTACAAAGTGTTGAATTGAGCTATCAGAGATGCGCAACCAGATACAATTATTTATTATAGAGATAAGCCATTTCAGAGTGGGTGTTTCTTCTTCCAGTCTTCTATCTCATTTTACGTCTTTTCTATGTGTTTCAATATCTTTATTGTTCGATAAATTAATGGTTTTACCAGTACACAAATAATTTATCTGATCAAAATAGAATGTTTCTCTTTGAATCACAAAAATTTACTTACTAGAGATAATAATCGTTGCATTCGCCATCGTGAAAACCATATACACTCACAAAGATCGAATTCTTCGTCAGCCATCGTCTTTTATTTTTTTACTGTAATAAAAAAAAGAACAAATTTGAGACAAGTTTTGTTTATCGCATGATATATAATATATGGAAATCTGAAAAATGGCAGTAACAGAATGAAAATTTAAAACAAAAGATAAGAGGAGCAGATAATTGCAAATTTATGACTATTCCAACATATTTGCGAGCGTTTGTGTTAAAATATGGCATCTTGTCAAAATTCATCTAGGATGCTATATTCGTTCTTACGGAATTAGTTCAACAAATTCTTTGTCTGACAAAGGGAATAAAACGAATATAATCATCATTTTAGCAATTTCTAAAATCAACGTCAAAGCAATCAAAAAATAATGACAAAAATAACGAAAAGGAATAAGACAATTTGAAACAAAATTAATGACAGTTGTAGAAAAATACTTTGTATTGTTAATTAGTTGCAACCAAGGTCAAGAGACATGTCAAAAGTGTTATCACAAAATTATTACTTTTTTTTTGTCTTTTACAATAATAAAAATATGCCAATGCAGCGCAATTGCACGATTAACATCAGTGGAACATTACAAAATTATATTACATGCGATGGAATTTTACATTATATATTTCACAGATGTTGAACAAATTGTGTATTGTACAAGAAAAATTAATTTTATACAACTTTTGCACGAAATTAAAAATTTTTCACAANCTTTTTTCGTAAAGATAATTAAAGATTGAATATGTTCTTCCATTTAAAAATGTTTCGCGTTTTTAATCATAAATATTTTAAGATGAACAAATTTATTATTGTTAGATTCTTGAACTCTAAATTTGTTCCAGCTTTGGTACTCCGAAGTGACTTCTAAAGCAACGAATGATACGCTTGAATGACTGTTACTCTTGCGGCACTTTTAAACGCGCTATTTTAATGACTATTTCCAGCGTTCTGTTTCTCTTCCATTTAATTTATTGTAAAATCTCAACATAAATTTACCAAGAAATTCCTATTTGATAATGTATAACTTCCAGATGTTATACAAATTCACTGATCAAAATTTTAACGAATGAAAAAAGAAGAGGAATTTTTTTCCAATCAAAAATATAAAATATAAAAATTTTAAATGTAAAAAATTAAGTTTAATGTGAACTTGAATAAATAAATTGACCTAAATAATTTGTCAAATTATAAGATTAGTTGAGTATATTGAAACTGATCAAAATGTAAGTACTTATATAGCGGAATGACAGCTTGTCACAAACCAAAACAGAGAAAAAATTGAGGCAGACCAGTTGAGCTGCAAGTTTTATTTTGAAATGCAAATTACAATCTGGTTTGTATTTATTGCCAAACGTCTGCCGCGAGGGGAACAGTACGACAAGATGTCAAATGAAATGTTTACACGTAAGTCTCAACAATGAAAGCGTGTCATGAAGTGAGAGAAACTGGGCGTCAATTACCGTTGGCAGCAGAGGGTAAACTTGGATCCAGTCAGATGCGGTGTCACTCGAAAATCGTGCCCCGGTTGTCGACAAGGTGTTCGGAAGCAAGCGACGATTTTCGAGTGCGATTCACAATGGCTCGTGCAACAGAGTTGGTTTCACATTAACACGCGGCGACCATTTCGTGGCAGTCGGTTCCCTTCCCCGAATAAGAATGCAGTTGTAGCTGCATGGGAGCCTGCACCGTGCACTTTCTCTTTGCCGACTTTACCGATCCAGCAATGTCAAATTCGCGCGCGAAAATTCAAATTAATTGAAATTTCAGGTTAATAATTGCACAACAATATCTCATCGTATATTTATTTAGTAGAGAAGAAGACATGTAACAAATACAAATTCAAGGATACATAAATTTTTGACACACAAATTTGATCGGTGCGGTTGGAAAATGTAATTGACATGACATGAGTTTTACCAAAAGTGGCAAAAAATTGTTGACGTTTTGAAAAATAATGATCGAACAGTTCTTTGTAAAAAGTCTTTTATCTTTTATATTATTGCCATTCTATTTGGTTTATGTGAATTGCGTTTTTTTATTATTGTTTGAGGACACAAATCACCAGTCATAGTTTGACATTTTTCATTGACGACCAAAGTTTGATGGTGCTGAAATTTGGCTGTCAGCAACAGTTCACTTTCATATTTTCGTTTTTGGCAGTTAAATTTTATTGTAAAATTGTCTCTAAAAACGTGTATAAAAGTGTATGCAATCTTTCTTGATGTGACATACAAACCGTTTTGTACTTTCAGCAAACTAATAAATTCATCTATTCAAGATCAAAAAATATTGCAACATTTCAGCTCTGTGATTTGAATCAAAACGATTGATTCTTACAATGATGTAATAATGCATTTTATAAAATCCAATTCATCTACTTGTTTTTCCTCGTTTCTTTAGATTTTACAAAATCATTTATTATTATATAACACTTGCTTAAATCACCAACAATTTCAACAACGATGCTTCTGTAAAAGTCTGTGACCTGTCAAAGGTACAAACAATTTACAGCGTTTACAGATCCAATTAAAAAATCACCGTCATTGGTGAAATAGAATAATTTAAAAATCATTGGAAACAACAAGTTTCCAAGATGACATTAAATATATACTTTCATAAACACCACTGGTATAATATCAATAATTCGATTAAAATATTACACCAAAGGAGTAAAACAATTGTGAAAAAAAAAACTTTTCAAAATAAATATTAAAAACGTATACGAGATAGGAGTATTATGCGACCGGTTAAATTGATTAGTTTGAAATTCATCTAACACGAATCATCAACTAAGCGTCAATAATTAGAGGTACAGCAGTTTCGAAGTTCGCTCCCGCGGTTTAAACCTTGGTTTCATTCTTTTGGCTGAAAGTCTCGCTTCGCGGTCGTCTGCGAAATGATTCCCCGGCGCTTAGGTAGTTGCTCGGACTCTGCGATCGATTGCGGGCTCGCTCGGCTTCGCGTTTTATGATCAGCTCCTCGGTAAGGAACGCCTCACGCTTAATTTGGTCACGAAGTTTACGAGGCGTGCTGCTAAGACACCATTGTACACTCATTGTTACCAAACCGACGATATTCTGCAATTAATTTGTTCAACTGGTAATTAATTGAGCCTTATTAGTGTATCTATAAACGAAATAATTCCATTCAAATTCAAGAGCGCAGTTATCGTTTTCAGTACTTGTGTGGATAAAGGAAAGTTATTTCCAAAGTATAATATAAAAATAATTCATTTCTGTACAACTACAAAACAAGCTGTTTTAACATAAATGTGGAAAAATTATTTTCAAACTGAAAAATAGATTATTTCTATACTGGTGCTGAAAATGATAACTTTTCACACTGGTTCATTAATGTATTTTTCTGCAAAGTTTAAATACTCTGTTTTGTTTGGTAAATAAAAAACATTTTTTTTCTTACCTGAAACACTACGATAAACGCAAGTCGAGCCGCCAGGATGTGCCAATATATGGTTGGGCGTTTGTAAGGCAGTGTGGGATGGTCAGGTGGATTTCTGTATTCGGAATAACGACACATAGAGACATTGCCAAAGGAGCTGCTTTGCGGAGCCGTGTTATTAGCGAAACTTTCTGTATCGAAATAAGCAAGGCTATGGTTCAAAAAGCCGACATCGTTTCTTTCTGGATTCACAACCATTGAGTATACGAGACGTGGAATCATGTTCGAGGAAAATGCTATTATAAATGCCTTGAAGAAAACAAAACGAATTAAAATTGAAATGACAAAATGCAGTTTGAAAATGTATAAAGAGATCATTAATTACGTTTGTCATGACAGATATTCGAGCTAAAGCATCGAGAATCCTGGCCCAGATTCCAATATCACGCGCGCGTCTAGGAACTGGCCTGCGATAGTGACGCAGAAATTTTGTCGCGTCCAGTCGCATCTCCAGGACGTTGTTCACCAGAGCAAAAAGCGGTGCCAAAGGAAAAGCAACAACGAATAGCGTTATGAATCCGAACTGGATTACCATCTCTAGATACTCGTCGTATAATCCTCGTGGGCCTGAAATTGAAAAATACTCAATTACTTTCTGTTACTGTAATTTGTTCTGGTTAGCTTTATTAGAGAATGTTAGAAAAATTTTACTTACTCCAGTCTAATAATTTTAAGTCACGAATCCACTGACTTCTGGGAGTGATGGGATCTTTTTGTTTAAGTCCTGTGTGAATTCGGATAAGCGCCCACCATTTCATCAGAACGGGATATACCATTTCGACAGCGGTATAGAGAGCTTGTTTTCCTACCATGATGATAGTCAATTGTATACAAAGTTCCAGTAAGCATCCACCTGGACTACATTCTTCTTGCCTGCAAAAAATAAAGGAGAAAACCTGAACATGTTGGTTATACATAAGTAAAAAAATGATAAAATATATATATTTATAAAACGTATTGTGACACAAACCTGTAACCGAAAATTCTGTTGTATTTCTTGGGGTAACCCACAAATTTGCCTTTCAAAAAAGCGATATAAAATATTGAAGCGTAGTAATTGATAAACTGGAATAAATAAATTTTCAGTGTCAGACTATCGTCGAATTCTGCTTGAGTTCGTAGAAGTTCCATCTCGGTCAGATAAACGGCCAGCCAGTCATAGATGTAGTTGAGTACCAAAATGCAAGCCTAGAGGAAACAAAATCAACACAAATCAAATATCTGGTGAATGATGTATCAAGATTTAAAGATAACATGTAATGAAAAATTTACAAGATTCAAAACTGCAGCTATTGCAGGCAGAGCAAAAGTAGCGTAGTAAGTAGAGCCGACTTCTGCGCCAAATAGAGAAATCGTAGTGATTTGCGACATTCTGTACAAAACCACGGCGAAAACTGAGGCAACGGCCACGGATGCCAGTAAAAGAACAATCGAAAAACTGAAAAGCGTCGCTGGTACACGCACTTTCCAAAAACTCACATGTGGCTCTTTTTCACGGGTTACAGCGTTCATCTAGCAATAAAAAATTATGTTACTTTTATTTTATTTATTGATATAATATAGATAATACTCATTAATATTATTGTAACAATCGATGTTCTTACTTTTTCTTTGACTTTTATCAATTTGGGATTTGAAAGCGCGGATAAATATTGAGGCCGGGGATGTTCAGCTGTTCGGTCCCAACCAGCGAGACCCCAATGATAAGTTAGTTCGGCAGTTCTTCGTTTCCACAACTCCAGGTATAGGACGGACCAAAAAGCCATGAAAACTGCGAAATATGTGATGGCAGGATTGTCAAAGATGTGCGTAAATTTTGACAGTAGACAGGTATCACTTAATCTCCAATAATCGCAGATAGTGTCGCATTGGGGACACATTATTACGGTGTCAGCCCAAGAACTGCACTCCTCTTGTTCATGAGTTATTATGTGAATCACGCCTGAGAATAAAAAAATGATTTTAAATGTTTTAAATTAATTTTAGATGAAACTAAACAAGTTTTGGAAAACATGAACTACAGTTTGGTTGAACTTTACAAAAGAAAAGCATCTCTGTACTAAAATCTTACCATACATAAAACATAGAAGACCAGCTATACTAGCAGGAATAAGCATGTATGTGTAAAAACCAAGCCAAGCAAAATAAATTGCAAAGTTTGTACCAAAGTATTCTTGGACAGTGTCTAAGGGTTGCAGTTTGATCCACTTTTTTATCGAGCCCCATTCCTCTGCAAGCAACGCTCGTGTACTTCCAGGTTGCTTGTAGGTCCCCTGAATTTTCACGAGATGAGTTGTAAAATAAATATAACAAAGATCATTCAAATTGACAGAGGAATTTGGCCAATTAAATAAATGAATTGATTTTTCAGAATAAAGTTTTAAATATTTTAATTACATTAATTACAGTTGTTTTATCTCGACTGTGAAAATTTGTTTACTTGGCCAAAAACACTGTCATGTTCCGGGTTGTAAATAGGATTATTCTAAATTAGTCTAAAAATGCATCTTAAAATTGTTTAGCAAAATACTAAGCTCTAGATATACATCCCACTACGTTCTGTTAAAATTAATTTTAAACAATATTCGTCTATAAGAAATTGCATACATCATGCAAGGGATAAGCAGCAGAATAAATCCCTTCCGCGAGAAGACGCTGAATTCCTTCAGTTTGTCGCTCCAAGATGAAATCCACTATCATAACTCGAATGTTTGTTGTGAAAAAGTTTTCATCTTCTGTGTCGAATCTGCAAACCAAATTTTTATTTTTTTATAGAACTGTTCAGTTCAAGAAAAATGCTCCATTTTTCAAGAAAAATGATTGTTTATCTTACAGGTAATCCTTATCCCTAGAAAACTCCGTGGCTAGTTGATATTTCTTTTGTGGAAACTTCTCCGGGTCCAATTGAGCAAACGAGAATAATTTAATAAACCATGATTTGGCATCATTGAACAAATCCTTACTACTTTCAACGATTTCTTGGTCAGGAACTTCACTTATTGGCATTCTAAGTTTCATGATTTCACAATATCTACATAAAACTTCCTAAAAATTCCAAATACAAATATTATTAAGTATTATTCATGCAGTTTACAATTTACAGAATTATATATTATATATTATAAATTAAATGATTATTGATTTTCAAGTTATTTGTTAAGAAAATTATACCTTTGGTGCAAAAATTTTAACAAAACACAGTTGCCTATTTTGTTCATATTCCAGCTCCAGTCCTTGGTCTATTAGACTCTCCTCAAAGAGTTCTCTTCTGTGTGCATGATTTTGATTATTATTATCAACATAAGCAAGAACAAAATCTACCCTATTAATTTTAGCTTCCTTATGTTGTTCATCTTTAACTGATTCAATCTGAAAATAATACAAACAAATAAAAACATATCTCTCTTACCATCACGTTGTCAAACATTTTATTATACTTACAAGAATAGGAACATCTCTTTGCTCAAGTTGTATCATTTTGGAAACGGCATCCTGACTTTTTTCCTTCTCCGATGTGGAGTACCGGCCGTTCAGAAGCTCGTCCATCTCGTTACTCCGATCCCTATACACAATTAAAAAATTGTCAGCAAATAAAAATATTAATTTTCCATTTCCTTTGTTTACATGAGACTTTGGAACGTCAAAACAATCAAAGATATTTATCAACTTTGAAAACGCGATTGATTAAGTCATAGCTCATAATAATTTATTCGTCACACACATCTTTTTGTTGCCTCTAGATGAGAGCTTCCCAGAACAGCATCACGAATTCAAAAATGACTGTAGCAGCATTAAAAAAGACCGTGATTCATGCTACGTTTTAACCTTCCTTTCAGTTTTTTGGATCCCAAATAAGTATAAACTAGAGTACGAGACTATATACACTTTCACTTACTTGTCAAAACATTAATTAAGCCTTATCGGTGACCAATCAGAGGGCGTGAACGAGTTGACAATAATAATATTCATCGTTCAAAATCCAGCTTAGAGGCACACGTAAATTTATCACAGATTTTTTTAATGTAAATATTAATTAATTTAAAACGGTTTGTTCATCGTAACCGTGCGATCGACTTTGAATTAGTACGTTGAAAAAAAATTAAATCCAGAAAAAGAATTAGAAAGCAGAGGCTAGAGTACACGTAACTATTTTTAGCTGTCACTTGCCATCATGTTGTATTCATATTGTTTGGTTGCGGCCAGTTGCGACCGAGAGCAACAGTTGGATCACCTTACTTTGACAGATCGATTATGCACAGTAGGTTATCTTTATCTGACAAACGGATCAGAAAGGGATGAATGAAATTGAACTGGTTTCTCATTTCAGTAGATTCTCTCGAACAGGAAGATCCATTCTTAATTAAGTAAACATTTCTCAAGGACTCCGAAACGTGGCCAGCATTGTTTGACAGGACAGGTAAACAATGGACGAAAAAAAGAGAACGTTTTTATTCTGGTTGGCACACGAGCACATGAATTTTCGACTGCCAGTGAGTATTTCAAGGGAAATATTTGTTTTGTTGTTTGAACTTTTTGAGGTTATATTTATTATTTTGTTGCAGGAATGTGAGGCAATTTTAGACATGTTTGATATAAAAATTCAAAATAATGAAAAACCTACGGATCAAGTAAGAAATACTATTTTTTACAAAATATTAATCGATGATAATATTAATTTATCAACTGTTATGTTTAATGTTGATAAATTTACATGATTAATGATTGTTTTTTATAAATTAATTAGAATAATTATCTAAATGATGAATATCGATGAGGTAGAAAAATCAGTGTTTTTAATTATTTATTACCAATTTTCCAGCCGTATTGGATATTAGAACTGACAGAAAGCGATGCAAGAAAAATAGCTTGTAGATCAGTGGCTGTCAAATTTTGTATGGAACTGTGGGCACGTGGACAAGAAATTGCAGAGTTTCATAATAATTTACAATGTTATTTAAATTCTCATCCTGAAACTGCAAACGACAAATCTTTCAAAATCAATGTTGAAACGTTTTGTAAACATTTCACACAGAAAGAGAAAGTTGAGAAAATTGAGGTGAGCAGTATTATATTAAAAGTAAAATTTCAAAATATAACGATTTAATTGTATGATCAATAGTTAAATTGTAATTTAATTTTTAATTTTCAATAACTCATGAAAAATATTTGATAAAATTTTAATTGTTAGTGTTTTTTTTATTTTTAGACTCTGAGGTATCTACCGTTTGAAGGCTCAGTGAACTTGAAGAATCCTGAAATTGTTTACTATTTTATTGAACATTATGGCCTGAATCCAAATTGCATACCTGATAAGCCAGAAGATTTATTTTTTGGAAAATGGGTGAGATAAGTTAAAGATTGTTT
>JAAMPD010000366.1:57014-78793 GCA_025266255.1 Trissolcus basalis | reverse complement strand
ATTGGAATATTTTGAAAATTCAGAAAAAAAATTTCATTGAAAAATTTTGAAAATTCAGAAAAAAATTTTATTTGAAAATTTTGAAAATTCAGAAAAATTGCATTTAAAAATTTTGAAAAGTCAAAAAAAAATTTCATTGGAATATTTTGAAGATCAAAAAAAAGTTTCAACATTTTGAATATTTATAAAATTTTAGAAATTTAGAAATTTTATATTAATTTCATAGAATTTTAACCTCATAAATATTTCAGATTGTTTCAACACCATTTTTATATGACAATTTGAAGTCCTAATTCATTTTGTCTGATGCATTTTTCCGATTCTTTCAGCCTAGAATTTTTCAACTTAAAACTCTCTGTTCCTTGAACCAAGGAAGCTTTAATTTGAAAAAAAAAGATAAGTTTTTCCGATTGATATTGTCAAAGTTATGACTGTTTGAATCGGCTTTTTTTTTTGAAAATTTTAGGTGGATCGTTAATTTATGTGCGGAGTGTATATTTTGATTCGGCGCAACTGCGTAATCTACACGCAGGATTCTTCTCTATTTTTTCATGTCGGTGCAATTGCAGAAGCCCCTCGCCGCTGCATCCGACATTTTTGAACCTCAATTGAATACTTCAAAGTCCTAATTGAAGACATTTTTCCCGGTCTTAAAGATATTATTTTAAGACCTTTTTTTTATTAAGATTTTGAAGACTCGAAAGAGGTCTTGATTAAAGAATTTGAAGACTCGAATAAGGTCTGAAATTAAGACTTTTAAGACTCGAATAGGGTCTGAAATTAAGACTTTTAAGACTCGAATAAAGTCTTAAATTAAGACGTTTAAACCTCGCAAAATTATATCACGTACAATATACGCGTTGTGACTATTCGATTCCATATATTAGAACTTGATTCTGAGAATATCATAAAAAGCAGTCAAACAATTTGACTCAAATGTGAAATTGAGAATTTTCAATATTTTTAATAAATAATCAGTAACTTATCAATAAATCTTGATATAAATTAAAAAAAAAATTGTTTCCATCAAAAGTTGAAGTGTCAATGAAAAGATAATTTAAAAAACTATTAGATTAAAAAATTGATTAGAAGACAAAAAAAAATGAAAAAGTAAAACTCACAGTTGAAAACAAATGAAAAAAATTATATGTCCGAGAAAAATTTTTCATACAAAAAAGTCAATTTTAATATGAAAGAAACAGAACGAGGGAATAAAGAAACATTGACTTTTGAAAGCGCACGTTTTATTCGTCTGAAAAAATAAATTTGTGTTCAATAAACAATGAATCTCGAGGCTCTTAATTAGAACTCAGTAACGGAATCTGCCATAAGCGGCTCTGCTATTAATCGGCTCGCAGGAGAAGAGGGCGTCGCCCCTCGTTCCTTCGGGACAAGTGCAAACCGCGACGTGGTGTCTGGGCGTGCAAGTGGCGCTGGTTCCGCACTGTTTGCCGGCGCACGGATTTTCACAGGAGTAATTAATACACGCTTTGTTGTCCGGACACTCGCTGTCCGTCTGGCATTCCCCTCTTTGACAACTTATTAGGGCATTTCCAATGTATCCCGTTGGGCAAGTGCAAACTGGTCTTTCCTTTCCAGTATTATCGTGTCCTGGTGTGCACACTGCATGTACCCCACAGGGATTTGGTTCACACAAATCACCTTGAAACAGAAATATCAAATTTGTTTGAATAATTTTTCTTTTGTATAATTTTTGTTTGTATTATACGATTTTGTTTTGACGAAAGTTCTGAAAACCAAACAGAGTATAAAAACTTATAACCATGTATGGAATTATATATGAAACTATATGTAACCATTTGTAAGATCATATATGAAATTATAGATCGAGGCATATAAAATCAGATGAATCATATACTTTTACATGTTCAAAAGAATTATAAAAAATATATATAACCGTACATGGAATTATATATAAAACTGTATGTAACTATTTGTAATTATTTGTAAGATCATATATGAAATTATAGATTGAGTCATATAAAATCAGATGAATTATATACTTTTTCATTTTTAAAAGTTATTTGTTGAAAAAATGTTAAAATAAATAAGAATTATAAAAAAAATATATAACCGTATATGAGATTATATGTAAAACCGTATTTGAAATTATATATCGAGTCATATTAAATTGTATAAAACAATATTTGAAGTTACATAAAACTAATTATTTAATTCCGCATTAAACTTATAAAAATCTTATTTGATTGTATACATAGAACTATATATGAGACCATATACAGAATTACCTATTCGAACCATATAAAACCGTGTAGATCTTGAAGCAAAATATGAAACTTCAAATATGTAAAATTTCATATTCCTAATATTTATAAACCAAAAATAAACTTGAAAAATGATTTCATATATAGTATCATATATGAAACCATGTATATAACTTCATATTGTTTGCAAAATTCTATAAATTTAAGAAACTATACATGAAATTGAAGCATGTGGATCTTCTTAAAATTTGAGTTGATATATGGATTCATATATGGGCTATATCAACAATTTGACAAAATTTACTAACGAGCTTCAAAAGGTCTGCAGCTGACGAAGGGGTCGCCAGTCATATCTCTAGGACAACTGCAAACCGGAGTAATGTCCCTCAACTCGCAGTTCGCATTCACTCCACAAACTCCGTCACACGGATTCACACATTTTTGATAGTAACAAGCTGGCTTTCCAGCCGGGCAATCCGAGTGGTGCGAACATTCCGGTTGACAAGAAACGTAAGGATTTCCGAGCCAGTTCTGAAACAAAAATTTCATAAAATCTGTCTTACCAAAAAAAGAAGAAGAAAATATTTTTAAAAAATAATTTTTTTTCGAAAATACAAAAATATAAAACAAAATAACATTTTTCATTACAAATCTTGTTTTTTCCTCGGTTAAAATAAAATCTTGAAACTATATATAGAAGAGCATACATTAAAGATAGGAGTTAAAAAATCAAGTCCTTACCAAAATAGAAGAAAAACTAAAATTTTTAAATAAAAAAAAAATTTTTTTCGAAGATACAAAAATGTAAAAGAAAATAACATTTTTAATTACAAATCTTGTTTTTTTTCTCGGTTAAAATAAAATCTTGAAACTATATAGAGAAGAGCATATATTAAAGATGGAGTTGAAAAATCAGTTCTCCCAAAATAGAAGAATAAAGATTTTAAATATAAAAAATAACAATTTTTTTGAAGATACAAAAATATAAAGCAAAATAACATTTTTAATTATAATAAATCTTGTTTTTTCTTCGGTTGGTTTAGATTTTAATAGTCTCTAATAATGTCTCCTCATATCGACTATTTACTTTGGGATGTAATATTTACATTAGGACAAGAGCACTTTGGTCGGTGGTTTGTAACGTCGCAATTGGCGTTTTCACCACAGGCGCAAGGGGATTCGCATCTGAAGTTTGAAGAGCAGGCTAGGTGCGAGGAACAGTCGCTGTCGTGCTCGCACTCGTGTCGACAGCCAACCAGCGGCGAGCCCCGGTAGCCGGGCAGACACGTGCAAACTGGCACTTGGTTAACCACTTCACATTTTGTGTTTTGACCGCACGGGCTTGGTTTACACGCTGCTTCTGTAAATTTTTCATTACGTTTTGTCAGAACGGTCTTTCGTCAATTTAATTACATATGGATCTATATATAATTTTATATATGCAACCGTACATGAAATCAAACATGAAATTATGTATGGGAATAATATATTACATGTATATAAAAATATTTATAAGAAGCCATGAATGAAATTATATTTGAAATAATATTTCTGGTATTGTATATAATCGCCCATATATTGAATCGCACATTAAACTATATATGGAACCTTATGTGTAGATTTATATATAAAATCATAATTTAAATCATTGTTAGCACCATATGGCAGATCTATATGTGGACTTGTACTTGAAATCGTATCAAAAATTGTATATGGGATCTTATATATAAACTTATATAAACTTATAGATAAAATCTTGAAACCATGTATAGAAGAATATATATTAAAGTTTATCTAGATTTATATTTGAAACTATATTTGAAATCATATTAAAAATTATATATGGAATTTTATATATAGACTTATATTCTTATACATATATATGAAATACGTATATATGAAAATATACAAGAAGCCATGTATGAAATTATATCTGAAACAATTTTACTAATATTGTATATAATCGCCCATATATTGAATCATGCATTAAACTATACATGGAACTTTATGTGTAGATTAATATATAAAATTATGATTGAAACTATTGTTAGCACCATAAATCATACTCTATGTATGTAGATCCATATATGAAATTGAATTTAAAATCGTATCAAAAATTATACATGGGACCTTATATATAAACTTATAGTTAAAAAATCTTGAAATCGTATATAGAAGAATATATTTTAAAGTTTATCTAGATTTATATTTGAAACTATATTTGAAATCATAATAAAAATTATATATAGAATCTTATATATAGACTTATACTTACTCTTATACATAAGATCATTTTTTAAATCACATTTAGAACCATATATTAAACTATGTATAATCATTTATACCATACTGTCTATTTATAAAACTATACATGGTTTCATGTATGGTTTCATATATACATTCCATACATGAGCCCATATAAAAAAAAATTCAATTTTATACAGTCTCAATAATTATTATTATTATTACTTTTTTTATGGCTTCCTATATAGATCTATATTTGGGTCCACATATGAATCTATATATGAACCTATATATAAAAACAAATTCTTACGTGGATCAGCGACTACGCAGCTTGTAAAGGGGTCCCCAGTATACCCCGCGCCACAGTAACAAGTCGGAATGTGATTCCTCGTTTCGCATTTCGCATTTACTCCACATGTTCCTGCGCAAGGATCGACGCATTGGTTGTTGATGCAGGCTTTGTCAAAGTTGCAATCTCCGTTGGCTGAAAAATCAACAATCCGTCATAAACAATTTGAAAAATCAAAAAGTATAACCGTCCGTAAACAATTCCGTTGGAAAATATAAACAAAAACATAACGTCGACCTTGAAAGACGGACCAAGGTCACTTTAATGTCATTAGTCAGATTGTTATTTTTTATTTCTATTTTGTTTTCCTTTTCGTTAATTGTTGCCGGTTGTTTTTACTTTGTTTATAATTGTAATCTGATGCGATGGGATGGATGATAATAAAAAAAAAAATTGTCAACACTTACTTTGACACTCGACGCGCACGCAACGCACCAAGGGATCACCGATATGAAGGTTGAGGCAGGAGCAGACTCGATGACCCTCGCTCGTCGTGCACCGCGCGTTTACGCCGCACGTGTGAGAGTCACAGCCGCCTACACAACATTACCATCTTTATCTTATCACATAAAAAATGCCATTTAGACGCTTTTGGAAACAGATATTGAACGTTACCTGATGCAATAATTCGGCCGGCTCCGTGATAATCGTATCGGCCGGCTGATACGAAACCGACCCAAAACAACAACAAAATTGCGCCCTTCACCTCCATATCTCCTTTTCTTTTTCAGTCCTGCAATTTTTTGTTTACTTGTTAAGATTGTTTTTTGCTTTGTTTTGTTTATGTTTTATGTTTTATTTTGAAATTTGGTCAGTATGTTTTGTTTATATTTTGAAATTTGGTCAGTTTGTTTTTGTTCATATTTTGATCTTTAATTGTTGCTTTGTTTACCTTTTTACACTGTTTTATTTACTTTTACAATTTTTTTACTTTGTATTGTCGTTATTTATTGTTTGATATCTTAACATTACTGTTTTATTTATGTTTTGAAATTTGAACAGATTTTTTTGTTATTGTTTTGAAATTTCATTTAGTTTGTTTTATTTATATTTTGAAAATTTGGTCGATTTGCTTTGTTTGTACTTTGAAATTTGGTCAGTCTGTTTTGTTTATATTTAAAAATGTGATCAGTTTCTTTTTTTTGTTTATATTTTGATCTTGTATCATCGTTTTGTTTACCTTTTTACACTGTTTTATTTACATTTAAAATTTTTCTTACTTGGTATTGTTGTTATTTATTTTTGGATATCTTTACATTATTGTTTTATTTATGTTTTGAAATTTGAACAGGTTTTTTTTTGTTTTTGTTTTGAAATTTCATTTAGTTTGTTTTATTTATATTTTGAAAATTTGGTCAGTTTGTTTTGTTTATATTTGGAAATCTGATCAGTTTATTTTGTTTACGTTTAGAATTTTGCTCTCATAGTCTTGTTTGTCGGTTTTTTAATTTGAAGAATTTGTTCTGAATGATTATTTAAAATTTTTTTATAATTTGAAAAATTTAGTCATTTTCCGTATAATACGGAGATATAAATTATAGATTTTTTGATGAAATATGAACATTTTTTATAAGGATGGCATTTCACAAAAGGATAGATGAAATCGATTTGGGATTAAAATTATTTTTGATCGAATGTTTTGCAATTTATAATAGACCGATTCATATGCTAATTATATGCTATGACAGAATTGATCTCTCAATAACGGTTTAACAAAGGAAATAAATTATTAATCGCGATGACAAATTTCGTATGAAAAATAAAATGTCCTTTCCGATAGAATTTTTATACCAAATATTTCCCCATACAAACTAGTTTTGCTATTCGAACAGACATAAATTTTTACCTGACAATTAAATGTTATACATTTTTTTATAAAATTATACTTTTTATGATAAAGAAATAACCAATTCTTAGTTGCAAAATTAAAATTTTTCAAACTGGATAATTTATATATTTTTTTAACACAATTTATTATTAAATTTTGTACTTTTTGATGCGTAAAATTCTATTGAAGAATATTTTATTGAATAAACTGATTGTCAATTCAAAAAATCAAAAATAAACAAAAAAATACACAAAAACAGATTTTTTTTTTTCATTTTAAAAATTTGATGAAAGATAAAATTAACAAAAATCAAAGAAAACTCACAATCGACTATCCTTGCAGAAACATTCGAGCGTGGACACTGGCTATTCGAATGACAAATCTAAGAGCTCAAAAGCGCGAGCGCCCCTCCAATTTTTTAAGTCCCACCACGTCCACCAAAACAGACCCACGCTCGTCCTTGCTTCTTCGCCCACAAAATTTTACATTCCTTCTTCTTGTTTCCTCATGCAAAATCTCGTATCTCACCTTCGTCGGATATTTTTTTTCAACTTCAAATGTCCCTCCCATTCGAAAAACCAATAAATTTCAACAATCCAACAAAAAAAAAACCAAATCCAATTGTACAAAATCAAAAATCCTACTAAAATACCATTAAACTTACACTAAACAAAAAATTTATAATACATAATTTATATAAAATTAATTTGTTACATAACTACGTATAATTTTTAATTTTCAAAAAGAGAAATGATGTTAAAAATTGATTTTTCAAGTAAACAAAAAAACAATATTACAAATGTGATTCATGAACAGAAACCGAGCGAACGAGATGAGTGGAAGTTATATAATCGTATCAGAATGGCTTTGACAAAATCGTCCCAACCAGTTTATTATGGTGGCTTTCAAGGCACTGTCACCGAGCCGTTATAGCATCGGTGAGGTCAGTGAGTCGTCATGTCTGATGATGTCATAAGGTCACAGCAGACTCAAGCCAGTCCAGTTGCCATAAACAGACTCGAGGAGCTGGAAAAAATAGCGACTGTGATCTCGAAAAACAAAACCAATCGACTTATTCGAATATTTATATTTCATTTCCTTAGACGACTCATAAATTCGTAATTAAAAAAAAAAGAACATTACATCGATGAGCTCCCTTTAAACGAAACGCTAAAGAGAAATAAACATCAAGTTCACTAACTTACAAAATGTGTACAAGCATTTCTGTATTTCATTAATTCAAAAAACCGTACATTACAAGTCCAACGTAAAATCATCCTTACAATAAAGGAAAAAAAAGTCGATTAAAAAATTCGGTTAAAAAATTATTTAAAAAAAACAGTCCAAAAAAGTTACCGTTTTTCCTCTCATAAAAGTAAAACGCTTGCGAAATTGTCTTTCTTGCTTTTTTTTTTCTACATCAGCTGTCTTTCACTACTCTAATATAATCATTGTCAATTAATCCTATTATTTCCTGGTTGGTTTTTTTTTTTTTTTGTTTTTTTTTTGTCACACGAAATTGCTTTGAAAAGACAATACTCTACTCTCTAGTTCGGTAAATATATAAATTACACCGAGGAAAGCTTTAGCATCAAATATACACATACATATTCTTGAAATTTTAAATTCAATAATGTTAGGTTTTTTTTTTTTTTTTGTTGCCTTCAATCATTATTATTAGTTCCTTAATTTTTCCCTTGATTGCTGTTCTCCTCGGACAAATTTTGCAAAAATTCTTCGTACGCAGCAGCGATGACGTCATCCTCATCCTCAATTTCCTGCTGCTCTTGAGAATACTCTTCCGAATTGTAGTCTTCGCTGAAAACCAAAAACCAACATGAATAAAACCTTGATACCAATTTTGAGTTGCAATTTTTCAAGAAAATTGTTATTCCAGGACGTGTCCAAGATCCTGATTTATGTTGTTCCTGAAAATGTGTATTTGTTTAAAAAGTATGAAAGTTTTGAACATACTTAGTTTCTTCCTTGGTATCCTCGGCAAAATTATGAAGAAAAGCAGATTCCTCGGCAGAGATGACTTGTCCATCGGGGCCATAGAAGACCGGTTCGTCAAAAGCTTCGTGGGACTGGGAAGGGGCATTTTGTGGGGCCACGGGAGGCCTGTAAGTTGGCGTAATAGTTGGAGCACGGCCCCAACTATTGTTGCGCAGCTCGGTCACATTGTCGACCATTCGCTTGACGTGCATATCGATGTTATCTGACAAGACTAGACTTGACAGCTGGCCCATGACAAACTCCATGTCCTTACGCGGACTTGCGTTTCCTCGTTCCAGTGTTTGACCTGCCAGCTGAAAACAAAACCCCAACAATTAATATTCATCATCTTTTTGAAAGAACGACTTTCTTTCTTTTTGGAAAAATGTTGCTGTGAAAATTCGAACGAAGTTCGTACTTTGAGAGCCTGACAGATGGTTTTAGCTGAGTTGGTTCCAGGTTTTTCGAGAACGGTCGAGATAAATTGGATCAACATTTTGCCAAGGTTTGGCGCGGAGCTTTGCATCTGTGTCACCAACTCTGCTAGAAACAGAATCAAGCCGTGACACTTCTTCTCCTCCTCGTCTGAATGTTTTTGACTCTTTTCCCAGATGGCACTTTGTTGCTCGCGCTCTTCTTCGCATCTAAAAAATGGATACATTTACAATTAGACATATAATATAAATCTAAAAACTATAAATCATTGGGTATCTCTTTCAATAAGTACATTCTCGCTTACAACTTCTCTCAACTAAGTGACAATTAAATTTCGAAAGTTATTATTAATTAAATTTGTAATTACTGTTGCAACAGCATGTGTCGGAATGTTGAAGAAGTAGCTCGCTCCGATGGGCTAGCAACAGTATCTAGATACGTGCAAAGTCTCGCTCCGTTATATCGGAAATTGCCTTCGAGGATAGACTGCAAGAGAAAAAGAAAAACCGAATTAGCTATTTTGTTCGATCCAAAAGATGAATTAACATCACAAGTTGAGTTTCCAGTAGGTGAGTGGTTTTCTTCCTGTCGATCTTACCTGTTTGATTATCAACGAGACAATTTCTTTTAACTGACTAGGACTTTCCAAGAATGGATTGATTATGTCCACTAAATGAGATACTAGTCGATCGAACTCCCCTGGGCTCATTGTTAAAACTTTGATCGATGATTCCAGCTGACTTACTGTGATGTTTAGGTCCGTCACTGGTTCGTGCTTTTTTCTCTGTAACGTATAATTGTACTTTGAAAGATACAAAAAATATACAACATTTTACAACCTCATATTTTAATTTATACAAATTCAATACATACTTGATTGTATTTTTAATTTGAATATACAAAGATATAATGTACAGTTTAAAAACTGACTTATTTTTCTTTTTTTTCTATTCTTCTTTTTTAATTTTGGAGATTAACTAAGAAATACAACTCTAGGTTGAAAATTTACCTGATTAGCCATACTGTGATCATTGGCAGTGGGATCTCTGTGATGGTCGTACTGATTATACTGATTATCCTGATAATAAGGATGCATCATCTGCTGCGACTGGTACGAATTGTTCGGATAAGAATTCTGTCCTCGCGCCGCAGTTATACGACTCTGTACCGAGTACTGTTGGAAATTTAAAAGAAAAAAGATCAGTCAACAACTGTTTCTCCTCCTGTCATCTAGGTAACCCTCGTTTGTTTTCAAACTCAAACTGTCAATTCACAAAACCGAACGTTCGAAAAACCAATCTAACCTCAAATAAAAGCTTCCAAAAAAACTCAAAAAAAAGTTTAAACAAACTCAACATTTATTCTTTTTTCTCGTTTGAATCATTACACGTTTATCAGAACCTCCTACAACGTCTCAATTCCTTACATTAGTATTTGGATTTTGAGTATTCATCTGCTGGCCTGGGATGAAGGTTCTTGGTACGAACTCCTCAGCTTCTGGTGACAACGTTGAGTTCTCCACCAAATCCTTTTTTGAAGCTAAAAAATATAAAACATTATTTTCCCCATCACTTCGTTATTCCTAACAAAACATTTAAGTTTTGTAACCTAAAATAGAAAGCTATTCCCTACCACGTGAGAAAATGGTTTTTGAAAAACAAAGCATAACTTCACCTTGTGTTTTGTAAACAAAAATGTAAACAAAAAGTTGAACAGAAAATGTAAACGAGACTGTAAACAAAAGAAACAATTTCAAACAAAAGCTAACAACAAACCAAACAATGAGAATGTACTTTTGAACGTTGTTTCATTTTTAGAAGTTACATTTTTTGGATGAACAAATGATTTGCTTGTTGTTGGTTTAGTGGAACTTGGTGTACCTTCGTGATGGCTTTGGGAAGGTTGTTGAAGAGGTCTCCGCATCTCCTCCTGTTTGGGGACCAAGTTGCCACGTCCCCTGCCACGACTTGGGCCGCGGTTAGCCTCATCGTTGACGCCAAAACTGTTCATCTTCGTCGTCCGCTTTTAATTTCAAATTTCACCTTCGTTTCCTCTGTCGTGGGCTTTTCCTCTCCTTTCCTCCAAGATTGAGGTTATGATCCGCCGAGCGTCTTGATATTGCCCCGAGTGAGGAGAACGTTCATCGATGTCCCCGTTATAAAAGCCGGATAAATTGACAACACAATGGCCAACGTCAATTTCAACTCGCGCCTCGCAACTTTTCACACAAAAAAGCCCGAAATTGTGACGCTGACAAGTTTCTGAGATCCAGCCCCGTCCACTGCAGCTGTTTGTTTGTGTATTTGTGCAGTACGTGCCCCTTTTTGACTCAATTTTGAGGTTACGTTCGCATCGATTTCTTTTTTCCGACAAGAAAACTCGACCGAAACTTTCATACCGACTGTCGGTAACTGTTGAAAATTATTCATTTAAATTTGAACATCACTGAAAAAACAGAAAATTGAAATGAAAAAATAAACATTTTGTCGTTTACAAAATTGTCATTGAATTTTTGTTCGTTTGTTTACATTTTTAGGTCACCTTCAAAATTAAGTCTGAATCAACTGTTTTTATGAATCTCCTTTACCGACTGTCGGTAGTCCTTCGAAAATTATCGTTTGTTTACAAATATATAAGAAAGTAAGTAGCAAAAAAATACAACAGATAAACATTTTGTTGTTTACAAAATTGATGTTCGTTTATTTTGTTTGTTTGTGTACATCCTTGTTGTTGTTTTTATTGTATAATTTTTTTTTTCATGTGGGTGTGTGTGTGTGTTTACACAGCGCCATCTGTGAACCTGGAGCGGAACTTGTTTGAAGCATCGATTGAAGAAAAATATGCCAACTGACACATGTGCTGACAGGAATTCGAGGTTAACAGCTCGTTCGAGTTTTAATTGTGGATTTTAGTTGAAAAATCAAGACAATAATTTCGGGTGATTAGACATTTCAATTTATGACACTTTCCTCTTTCTGGATCATTGTTTTTGGTTTTGTTTGTCGTGCATGTCTGTTGTTGTTTGGCAACAGCTTTTTCGTTGCCAAAGTTAACCTCTCTTTTTTACAATCAACACCCCTTTTACGAAAATTTTGTACCAATTTTTTAATCTCTCTACAAAGTGTCAAAATTTCCAATCAAAATACAAAAAAAAAACAAAATTAGAAAAGTAAGAATAGAAAAGATTGATTTGTTTTTTGTTTACAGATTGTTGTAAACGAACAGAAAAAAACAATGCCAGCTGTGACGTACGATGGGAAAACAAATTGGGCGGATGAGGTGGACGAGGAAACCGGGCCGCTACCGCCCCCTACCGAGGTCCACGAAAACGACCACAAAATCCTCACGGAGTACAAATACAACGAGGACGACAAAAAAGGTAGAAGGTCGTTCGCACGTACAAAATCGAAAAGAGGATCGTGTCCAAGACAATCGCCGAGAGGAAAAACTGGGCCAAGTTTGGCGACTCGAAGGACGATCGTCCTGGGCCGAATCCTGCGACCACGATCATCGCCGAGGATGTGTTTCTGCAGTTCGTCTCTAGTAAAGACGAGGAGAACAACAAGGAGGACGATATCATGGAGAAACTTAGGAACATCGGCGACAAAAATGTCAAGTGCCGAAGTTGTTCCGGTGACCATTGGACCAGCAAGTGTCCTTATAAGGATACTATTTTGGGTGGAGGTGAATTTCATATTGTTATTTATTTTGCAAATTCATATCACGTTTTCAAATGTTTTATATTAACTGAAATTGAAACGCGAAAGTTTTTTTTTTTAATTTTTCTATAACTGTTTGTTTTGATGAAATGTTTGAATATAATGGGAAATGTATCAAGGTATTTTGATATATTGAAAAATGTCAATTTTAGTTCGATATATCGAAATTAATATCCGGGTATCGAGTTTTCTTAAATTTATAATCAACAAATATCGAGTCATTTTCAATACATTAATATATATCAAATTATTTTCTATATATCAAACAAAATATTATATTTCGATCAAAATTCAATATATCTAAAC
The DNA here is from genome assembly GCA_025266255.1 of Trissolcus basalis. Lineage (NCBI taxonomy): Eukaryota > Metazoa > Arthropoda > Insecta > Hymenoptera > Scelionidae > Trissolcus > Trissolcus basalis. The sequence continues at coordinate 65,671 of JAAMPD010000366.1, read as the reverse complement.
ACGTTTGAATCAAAATTTGATATATTGATACAAAATTTTGATTAAAATTTGATATATCGATTAACTTTTGATGTATAAATACAAATCTTGATTAAAACTCTATATATTGACTAAATTTTGATATATCGGTACAAATTTTGATCAGAATTTGATATATTAACAAAATTGTGACATATATTGATACAAATATTCATTAAAATTTTATATACCGAGAAAATTTTCAATATATCGATACAAGTTTTGATTAAAATTTGATATATCATAAAAATTTCGATATTTTGATAGACATTTTGATTAAAATTCTATTCATTGACAAACGTTTTATATTTTGATACAAATATTTATCAAAGTTTGATATATACACAAAATTTAGATAGACAAATTCAAATTTGGATTAAAATTTGATATATCATAAAAATTTCGATATTTTGATAGACATTTTGATTAAAATTCTATTCATTGACAAACGTTTTATATTTTGATACAAATATTTATCAAAGTTTGATATATACACAAAGTTTAGATAGATAAATTCAAATTTGGATTAAAATTTGATATATTGATACAAATTTGGATTGAAATTTAATATATTGATACAAGTTTGGATTAAAATTTAATATATTGATAGAAATTTCGATTAAAATTCGATATACCAATTTTATCTCGATTGTTTCACATCTCATATTGAAAAATTGCATAAACTAAACAATCTGACTAATTACGAAATATTTCTCTTCGTTTTAGGAAAAGTAATAGACGACAAGCAGAAGATAATAACACCATCGTCCGGCGGAATCTCTCAGGCACTCGTAGATGCTTCCAAACCAGGAGGCAGCAAATACGTGCCGCCCTCTCTGCGAGACGGTGGCAACAAGCGGGGCGACTCGATGCAGATGCAGCGGCGCGACGACACCACCGCCATCAGGATCTCGAACCTCTCGGAGAGCACCACCGACGCCGACCTCGAGGAACTCGTCAAGCCCTTCGGCTACGTTCAGAAGTTCTTCCTGGCCAAGGAAAAGACCACCAACGTCTGCAAGGGCTTCGCCTACGTCCACTTCAAGAGCCGCTCCGAGGCCGCCAGGGCCATCGAGCATCTCAACGGTTTCGGCTACGACTACCTCATCCTCAACGTCGACTGGTCCAAGCCTCAGGCTCAAACAATTAAACCCCATTTTTTATATTCTAAAACCAATTTTTTTCCTCTTTTTTTCTTTCATCGTACGTTTCTTTGCTCGTTCAGAATTGAGATGTCTGTATATTTGAGGAGCAATCATTTGTGCGGGGCGATAATTTCTGATGGGACGAATGGAAGCAAGTATTTTTAGAAAACGATTTGTAAAGTGGAGTAATCCAATAAAAGTTTATAAATAGAAGAAAAGGAAGAAGGATCTGTTATTGTAGTCGTAGAACAATCTTTAGTTTTTAAACATTCTCTATATTTTGGTTTCATCTTCGTTTGAAATTGAAAATTTGATTATAAATCAAATTGGGTTTGCAATTAACGTTTTTTTTTGCGGTTGTTCGAATTGTACATTTGCAAATTCGTAAATTTACATTTGTAAATTGATTGATTGTTATTGTAAATTGTCATTCTGTGACGATGTTTTTAAATCTTTTTGATTTATTGATTGATTGTCTGACGTTTCAAAAGGGTTCGACTTACCGCGAGCGGAGTCAAGTCTATGTATTGGTGCGTTCGTGTGCAACGCTTGGGTTCGACCTAACCTTGTGCAACAAAGTGCAATTTAATTCTAAGCACCAGCGGAGGTACGACAGTGTGATAAAAATCAAAAAACTCGATTTTCCTCAAACCGTTTTTCGTTTTTGTGAAATCAGCGTTCGGTTTTTGCAAAACACACTTTCACTCGACATTGCCTCAGGTAATTGACCTTTGAACTCGTTGAACTTTTGAGTCACAATTTGGATCAAACTTATTGTCATTTGTTAAAACCTTTTTAATTGTTGTTATACTTTTTGATTGAACAAAAAAAGGTTTCATATATGAGTTTTTGAAGATGATTAGAATAGCGATTGAAGGAGTGGTGTAATTTTAGTTCTGAGATGCCTGCGGTGACTTATGATGGCAAGACGAACTGGGCGGACGAGGTCGAGGAGGAAACGGGGCCGCTGCCAGCCCCAACCGAGGTGTACGAGGGCGACCACAAAATTCTAACAGAGTACAAGTACAACGAGGACAACAAAAAAGTGAAGGTCGTGCGCACGTACAAAATCGAAAAGCGAATCTTCTCGAAATCAATTGCCGAACGAAAAAACTGGGCCAAGTTTGGCGACTCGAAGGACGATCGTCCTGGGCCGAATCCTGCGACCACTATCATCGCCGAGGATGTTTTCATGCAGTTCATTTCTAGCAAGGAGGAGGACAATAAGACCGAGGAGGACATTATTGATAAGCTGAGGAGCATGGGGGATAAAAATGTCAAGTGTCGAAGCTGCTCTGGCGATCACTGGACTAGCAAGTGTCCTTACAAGGATACTATTTTGGGAGGAGGTAAATTATTGGGATTTCGAATTAACCCATTGCGGTTAATTGGTACAAATTAATGTTCATTTGACAGTTCTCTATATGTGTGTGTGGACCAATGGAAGTAGGCAAAATATTCTCTGTCCTTCGATTAGAGTGAAATGGCTATAGGAATACGTGTTGTCTATTGGCTTTCACACTTTGAGGTTATGAAGAGGGCGCTAGAGGTTAACCGCAATAGGTTAAGGGGTCTCCCTTAAAAAATGACCAAACTTCAAGAATGGATTAACAAAAAACTACTGGTCGAAACTTGTTCAAACTTGGACTAGTTGTTCATTATACATTGAAATATGAAACATATATATTGAATAACAAAAAAAATGAAACATATCGTAGTGGCGCTAGTGTTCCTCTAATGTCGTTTTGAAAAAGTTGAACTACTTGGTCATGGCGGCGACGTCAGAAGTGCTGGGCGGCGCTATGTGATGAGCCGTGCCCATCACCCAGTCGGTGAGGTACTCGACGAGTTTGTTGCGAAACTTCATCTCCTGTCGGAAGGCCAGGTCGTCCCTCCTCTTCATCATGGCTTCCACCAGCTGACAGACCTTGGTCTTGATGTTTATCGGATGACCATTCATGTCCAGGTGTCGCACGTATCGCACAATGGCCAGGGTCATGCCTTCGATGCTGGTCATGCCCAGGTACTCCGACGGCTCGTCAGTCTTCGAGTCCAAGACGTTCTTCATGATGACGATGGTGTGCTCGATGAACTGGGTGTTCACGTCCGTGACAATCACTTGTCCTTGTTGGTCGAAAAACTTTTCCACAATGCTCTTGATTTGATCGAAGAGAATTGGGTACAGGGCCGAACTCATCTCGTGGCCGACCAGTTCTTTCACGTGCGTTTGAATCTGCGGCCCCAGCTTCTCGTTGTTGCAGATCAGCAGACGCAATAGGTTGAAAACAAATTGGGTCACTGGACAGTACTGCACGTCCTGACTCGAGTTTGCCAAACCAGAAGCAGCTTCTAACTTCGAGGAACCCTTCTTTGGCTCCGGGTACGTCGCGACTCCGGATATCGGACGACCTGGCGATTTTCGCTGTAAACAAACGCCACCCAAGGCGCAAAGAAAGCCTGTCATGTACGCCCACTCGTTTATCTGCTCCTCGAGCTCGTGCTCCACGTTCTGGTGCGACGGTCGACGTTTGCCTGCGCTTCGGTAGAATGATTCTGCCTGGCTGTCGTCTGTTTTTGACTTCGGATAGTTGGACAACTGACGGGACATGACTTCCCAGTTGCGAAACGTTTCTTCCCAGGCCTATATAAAATATATTAATATCGTCAAACGGGGTTACTTTGTGAATCAAGGGTAACTTTGTGCAAAATTAATTTTTTATAATTTATTCAATTGAAACGTGCAAAAATGCTTCAAACTGAATTTATTTGTTCATACAATTATTTGGTAATTAAATGATAAATGTGTATTTCAGTATTGAAAATATCAAATCTGATAAAAACCAACCGTAAATTTAATTTTTTCTTCAGAAATAACATCAGTTTATTGATTCAAAATTATTATAATCTCAAGTTTCTATTAATAAACCAAGCTACCTTGATACTCGTACTGATTTTTTCTGTTAAGAAATATTTTTAAGCGAGACATTAAATTTTAAGTGAAAAAAAAAATGTTTTGTATAAAAAAACTGTAAATATAAAAACTTTAATTTTCTTGAACACTCAACATTTTTCATCAACACTTACAAGTTGAACACCGTTGCCGCAATGTTCAATTTTCCTCAAAAGAGCCATGATGCGTTTTTGCAAAACTACTCTGCCTGCAAATAAAAAAGGACAACCAACAAATCATCATTACGATCGACAGCTTTTTTTTTTATTTACAACAAAGATAATTTTGTCACCTTACCTTGGGATTGTTCATAGTAACATATTTTAGTGTCACCACTGGCTGTAAATAGATAATCAATAAAATTGTGTTAGAAAAATTTTTAATCATTTTTTTACATGCATAGTACTTTGACTGTATAATAGTAATGATAAAAGTATTGTTGATTTTATTTTGTTTATAATATATAAAAGAAAAGTGGTTGATGTTATTACCAGTGTTTAAAACGCTTGGAGCTTGTGAAAGTTCCATATATAGATGATAATTAGGTAGCAAGCAAGTTACAGCGACTTCGTCACTGCCGCAACGAATTTCCGCTTCTGTGCAGAGCAGAGCAAAACACGACATTGATATTAGGACTGCTTCAATGTCTATACTCCACAGGTACATGAAGAAAACGACCTAAAAAATAAATTCCAATTCCAACTTTATATTCGACATTGAAAAAGCAATTTTAAAACGGTCCATAAAATTATTACATTTTATATATGTATAATACACATTTGTTTTTATTTATATAACAAAATAAATGTTAAATTGAAAAATTGTTCGATGTAAAGCCCACCTCAAGTTTGATGTGAGCCTGTTTGCAAATATTTATCTGACTGCCGACGTTCGCATAATCTTTGTTCTGCGAGAGGAACGCATTTCGACAAATCAAAATCTCGCGAATCCATTTGAGGATGTCGGTGTAATTCACGATTTGATGCTGGATCAGTTTTTGCGATATGGAAAATAACACCTGCGAACTGACGTCCCAAAAGGTTTTGATTGGTGCCTCCGGATTCCACGCTTTGATTTTGTCCGGATGATGAAGAACCAGCAGCGCTTTCATAGCTTCGTGCGCAATGTCAGACATTGTCGGTTGGTGCACCAGGGAAACTAAGCCGTTTATCAGTTCCAGCGTCGAGCTTTGTATCTCGTGGCCAGCTTTGCCTTGATTCTGCACGGAGAAAAAAACATGTTATAAAAATTACTATAACGTATTGTAACCCAGACGTATCTTACACATCTTGTAAATTATCCTTTACTTATTAGATTTTTTATTATAATTACAGTAAAATTTACAACATCATGTAGTAAAAATGATTAGAAAATTATATTTAAATTTGTCAAACATACATCTAGATTACAATAAGTTATATTAATTTTTTTGATAAGTTTAATAATTTATATAATAATGTTTTTTCTGCGTGTGCAATAATTGCATTAATTACTAATTAACAACCTGATCAATCCAAAAATCTTAAATCAGTCTGACAAATGGATACAACATTAATTTTTCACATTTTCCATATAATAAATTCTCAGTATTGGATGAATCGTTAAGATTATAATTTTGTTGATGAAAATTAATAACGACTTATGAAAATATTATATTTGGTGTATTAAATTATTTAAAAAGTTAACTTTAAATACAAAGTACATGAAAAATCTTATTCAATTTAATACTTTCATTTTACTTTTTTTTCCTAATTATGTAATAAAAAACTAACGTTCAACATGAGCATCGGATCGACATGAATGAGTTTGACCATCCACAGTAGCAGATTTCTATTGCTGAACAACTCTTCGGCACGATCCTTGTATTTATTTTGCTCTTTGCCTTTGAGCGTGAGGCTTTGTATCATTTTCAACGGTGTGTGGGATATGAAACTCTGAGTGACTTTGTTCAGTGTGTCGGTGAACATGTTTCTCAACTCGGCACTGCGGGAATAAACCAGCTCTATCTGAGGCCACCACGGCAGTCTTGGTTGCGTGATAATTCTAAAATTCAAACCAAAAAATTATACACAACTGTCAACAACAGTTTAATAAAACATACCAAAATTACAATATTCAATATATCCTATTAAAAAAAAAACATATATTGTCAATATATTATTTCCCTCACGGATAAAAATATAAACAGTAAAATATATTTTAATTTATATGCCGTATCGCTTTTTATAAATTGTTTCTATAAAATATATATTTTTTATTTTATATTTTATACATTTATATAATGTTACATTATATATTTATATAATATTTATATTATATTAAACATATGATAAATTATATGGTATTTATAAAAAAATATATACCATACATCGTCCGTATTGCCAGAAATATATTAATGTGAAAAAAAAATATTTTTTATATTTTCAGTATATATTTTCGTCCGTGAGGGTTTCAGCATTCATATATTGCTCATATGTTGACAATATATTGTCTATGTATGGTTAATATATGATTTCGGAAATAAGATATTATCAATGTATGTGTCATATATGAACCGATTATATATGATCCTTTTTGTTATTAACATAGTACATCAAAAAAAAAGTCCCACCTTTACAATTTTTTTTTATAAAACACATTAAATGATTTGTATACAAAACATTTTTTTGTAGTTGAAAAAAAAATTTTTTACTGTAAAAACAAGTGTCTTAAATTAAGACACTTTTTGTAGTTATTTTTAGGACGTTTTCAAAAGACTTTATAAATAACACATTGAACTAAGTCATTAGTGTTTTAATTGGAAACGCTGAGTGTCTTAAATGTGGACTTTCTTAAGACATTTTAATCAATTTAAGACACTGTTTTGTGTGTCTTAATGGTCAATTTTTGCAGTGATTTGTTCCCTCATCAACTTACTTGTAAAGTGAACTGATAAGAACAAACTGGTAGATCGACGGGGAGTTAAGATTGAGACAGACTTTGAAGACTTCGTTGTTGTGCGGTTTGATACGAAAGCAACTAACAAAACAGTCGATTAGTAAGTCAATGTCCTGTGCGACAAAATTTTGTCCCCTGGAGAAAGGCTTGGATGGGTTGAATAGCAGCGTGGTGACGTCGCTCATGACGTGTTGCACCAGGTTGAAGACGACGTTGTTCGAGTCCAGATTGTTGATGTACGTGGAGGATTTACATAGTTTCACACAGGTGACCACAGCGGCCTCCATGAGTTGCCGGTTCGAGCCACCGTGCATGCCCAAACTTTTTTTTACGTTGTCAATGAACGACTTCTTTTTCGAATGTTTGGGCGAGCACGGCGCGCCGGAATCGGCGTTCACAATCTCCTCCAAAACTTTCGGCGATAAGATCAGCAGCATGATTTGCAGCGGCCAGAAGATCGCGGCGCGACCTTTTTTGTTGTCCGCGCAGGAATCCAGAACGTCGAAAAGCTCGCCGCAAGCCTTGCCAAGTTCCTCGTTCGGCTGCTTCTGTAGGTTCGCGAACTCGTGCGGGTAAGTGTCCATCCAGTTCCAAATTGCCTTCTCCAACGAGTTCATCAAAATTGCGTGCACCGACTTTTTCAGTTGCCGAAATTTTTGCGTCGTTTCTAAAATTGGTATAACTGTTTCATGGTTACATTAATGTTGCGCTATCACAATTTCCAATACATTTCAGTTTTGGAAAATCTAGTAGAAAAAGTTTTGAACAATTGGAGTACGAAAACTTTTGACGAGTTTGACAATTTTATTTGTGAAAAAAAGTTTCGGTCACTGGGAATCGAACCCGCGTCCCTCGCAGTTAGACCCTACCGTGCTTATCCCCTGCGCAAATTTTGTTAATAGATCATGAAATCTTTTTGAGTAAATTATCCGTCATTTTTTATCAACTTTAGAGAAATTTTAAAATTTTCGGGTTACAGTTCGTAAAAAGTGATCGATTAATTTTAAAGTTTCAGACTTTTTGAATTTTTTTTTTCCTCTTTTTATTATTTTTGGTATAGCTGAAGAATTTTCAGTATATTTTTGTGAATTTCGAGTTGTTTTTATGACAAATTGTATTGAGCATTGTTAAAATTGAAATACCTTGCAATAGTTTGGTCAGTCTATGCACATCAACATTGATATGTTGAATGAGTTCGATATCACTGTAATCGGGATTCTCTTCGCTCGACGAAGACAATTTTTGAAGGCAGGCTGATATCCGGTTGAACACGGCCGTAAAGAAATTAAAACTTAGAGCGAACAACACCTTGCTGGCTAAATTTTTTAGATGGGTGTTTTGGGGACTGTCATTTGGCAAATCTGTAAAAATTAAACACAACAACAAATGATATTAAAAAAATATTCCAAAAAATATTACAAATGGAAGAAAAAAAAACAAATAATTTTTTACTTAAACAAATAAAGTTTTTATGGCAAACTCATCACTATTCAAAACACACAAAAATTATACAATTTTATAATTAAAAAAAAATTTTCAATATATTTTATAACTTTAGATACATTCTTTTTGTATTTTAAAAACTATTATGTCACAATTACCCTGTT
>JAAMPD010000366.1:0-56997 GCA_025266255.1 Trissolcus basalis | reverse complement strand
TTACCAAAATATTTTTCGATAATTTTTCTACGATTTGTAACCACGTATGGGAGTTCATTGAATCACAAGTTTATGACTTTGAAGTTAAAAGTCCGTACAAAGTAACTTCTACACTGATTGAACAACTTGCCAAGTATTAAAACATTGTCAGTCGATTGCATTTATGTGTCTTCGCTCGTACTGAAAAATTTATCTTTTAAAAAAATATTTGTTTGTCATTTTAATTTATTTGCGTGCGAACTGAAAGAAGTAAAACTTGTAAAAATTTTATTATACAAATTTTAACATGAGTAACTCGAAAAATTTTACGTTTGAACAAGTCCTAGACAAAGAAATATGTAAAATGACCCTTTATTTATATAGTAATCCCCTTTTGTCACGTGCAGCAGTTCAAGATATAATTAAAACGTTCGATAATTTCATTGAAAATATTTTTATTCCAAACATACAATCACAGATAAAAAAAAATTACAACAAACAACGAATGATCATGAATCTTTGGCGGCTAACTTCATTCTAGAAAAAAATAAGCAAATTTTTAAAAAGTACTCTTCAGAATATTTACGTTTCAGAGTTTATGAGGAAGAAAGTTCATATGTTCCTCCGATAAATGTAGAAATAGGGAAAAAAAATGTGCATTCAAGTGATAATAAAAATGTCATTCAATCAACAGTTTATGCAATTCAGTGTTCATTATCAAAAACATTGCAGAATTTCTTGCAGAAATCTGGCATCTTAAAACAAATATTGCAATATATGGAAAAATTAAGCAAAAATGAAACAAGTGTTACAAATGTTATTCAAGGAGAGTTATGGCGTAAAAAATATAAACCTAGTCATGGAGATCGAATTGTTTTGCCTCTTTTTATATATTATGACGATTTTGAAACTGGCAACACATTAGGAAGTCATGCAGGTGAACAAAAATTAGGCGGATTATATGTGTCGTTGCCATGCTTACCACCTCATCTGGTAGCAAAATTGAATAACATTTTTATCGCTTCATGTTTCTATACTAAAAATTTGAAAGAATTCGGAAATCTAAAAGTTTTTTCTGCAACCATAAGAGAATTGAATCAATTATCTAAACATGGTATCGATATAAAAACCGATGAGGGTGTAATGAAAATATATTTAGAATGCATTTCAATTTTGGGTGACAACTTAGGGCTTAATTCTATATGTGGTTTTGTTGAAAGTTTTAAAGCTAATCATTGGTGTAGGATTTGTTCTGCAAGTGATTCAGAATGTAAACAAATGATTCAAGAAAATGAACATCTTGTGCGGACTATAAATTCGTATGAGCAAAGTCTTGCTACCAAAGTGCCCAGTAGTATTAGAGAAAGTTGCGTTTTCAACAATATTATAGATTTTCACATTGCAGAAAATATATCTGTAGATGTAACTCATGATATATTTGAAGGCGTGGCTGTATACACAATACGTAATATCCTAGATTTTTTTATAAAAGAAAAACAAATAACTTTGGAGAATATTAATATAAGAATTGAACAATTTTCATACAATGATGTTGAGAAATCAAATAAACCAAGACCTTTGTATTTTACACCGTCCAAAAAAGGAGGTTCAAAATTAAAAATTAAGCAATCTGCTTCGGAAATGACTTGTTTAACAAGATATTTGGGTCTCATGATCGGAGACTTGATCCCTCCTAACAGTGTACATTGGAAATTGTATCGATTACTTCGCCAAATTGTTGGTATTGTCACATCTCCGGAAATTAGACAAGTTGATATCGATAATCTTGAAGAACTAATTAGAAAACATAATGCACTTTTTATCAATCTATTCGGTGATCTCAAACCTAAAATGCATATGTTAGTACATTATCCAAGATTAATGAAATTGACTGGACCTGTGATTCATTCATCAACTTTGATGTTTGAACGCAAGAATAAAGCATTAAAAGATATTTCTGTTAGTACAACTTCAGGTGTTAATTTACCTTTTACTATTGCTGTCAAACATCAGTTGCGACTGTGTTATATTGAACAATTTCTACCACTTGCTTCGAATGATTATATTATCGGATCCGTGAAAGATAATGATGCTACAATTCATTTGAAAAACCTTGTACCAGAAATACATGATACTGTAAGTGCAAGAACACTAAAATTTATTGAAATTCTAGGTAAAAAATACAGCACTGGAACGGTTTTTGTATTAAGCATCACAAACGATTTTCCTAAGTTTGCAATTGTAAATGAAATTTATTTTTGTAATGATAAAAACATTTATATTCATGCTAACAAATTTGAAACTTTATACTTCGATAAATATTATCATGCGTTCAAAGTTACTAGTACAAACAAACTACAGGATGTTTTGATTAATATAGATTTAATACTGCGAATAACTCCATGTTTATATATAAGAAAAAAAGATGTCGAATTAATTTCGTTAAGATATGATGTATGATTGATTAATCCAAATTGATAAATGTAAAAATGTTTTGTAATAGCATATATCTACACAAAAATAAGTCTTATTATTAATATATTCCTATGATTTGAAATATCAATTATCATATTCTACAATTTAAACTGTTAGTGAGATGTTTGAATTTGTTTGAAACTGTTCAAAGATATTTAAAAAACGCGGTCTCAGACATGCGCGCAGTGACACTGAAGTGCTCTGACCATGCCACGCACACTTACTCAAGGTATAACACACACGCGAAAGGGGCGGAGCCAACTGAAAATCGGCTGTGATCGCAGCGATTTTCAGTAGCACAAGAGCTCACTGATAATTGGTACTGCTTTACACTGTAAAAACAGTACTGATTGGAGTGAATTTCAATTATATATTGAATAGCGAAAAACACTTACTATTCAGGTCGTTTTTCGCTATGACTAAAGTGATTTTTGATATTCATTCGCTTCGAAAAATGGTCGCGGCGAATTCGAAGCAAATATCAGTCCATAGTTCTCTCTGTGAACAAAGAATGAAGCGACACCGGAACAATTTGAAATATTAATTTTTGTTACGGCGCATCTCTAGGTACCGCTGTAAATATTTATCTGCGAAATATATACGCTATCTCTATAAATGCAACTTTTCACGATGTTGTAAAATATTTACGCATTTTTTCTCTTAAATGTTTCATTTTTGTGATACCGTTATTTTTTATTTTTGTTGACGGTTGTTTATTACGGCTACTTACGTAAGACGAAGTTCAATGATTTGAATCCATTAAGCCGTATATACGTGGCACGAAAAATATGGATATCATATAGAGAGGTATGGATACTGCGTAAATGTCATGCATGCAGGATTTATGAAAATAGTACCGCCATTTCTATACGCTTATAACTAGTGCATCTGAATAATATACAAGTGAGTGACTCGGTGCTTTCTAATAAATACGATCGGAAGGGAATCGAACCTATATTTTGTCAGACATGGTATATCGTTCTATTAATATCGCCAATATTGTTATTAATAAATAAATATCAAGTTGAGCAATACCATTGATGAAATAGAAGAAAGATCAAATTCATCGCGAGACTTCTTATTTGATAAATTCGAGTTGAGATTAAGTTGAATTTCGGAGGGACTCAAATCACGAGTAAAATTGTGCAAGTGCATTGTAATATCTTCTGCACGGGATCTCCAGCCAGTTGGTCGATTTGTGAACTGTCACGGATCTCGCCTCGAGACATCAATCTCACGCACTTCTCAAAAGTCGAATCTTTTCGTAGTCAGTGAAAACGTCGGCGTGTTTGTGCTCATTAGTGCGCGTCTCTATCAGCAGTGCTTTAGATCACGGCGGCAAAAGAAAGACGACAAAAAACGGAACGGAGATGGTTTCTTTTTTCCTCATTTTCTCGGCACATCAAGTCATACATCGTTTGCGTGAATCGTAATGGCGATGGGAAGAGATATATTAAAAAAACTTGTTATACCGACAAGATAACATGTAACTGGAGCACATAACCGAACCATAATTACATTTTTCAGCCGGCTGTGGAGAATTCGAAAATGTAATAAAATCTTTACAAAAAAAATAACGCTGAACTATGAGGAGATACGATCCTTAATATGTACAAATGAAGCTACATTTTATTGTGCATTATTTTGTAATTGGATGGGCACAGAAGTAAGTGCAACTGCATAGAAAACTATATGAAAACCTATGTAACTGCATATTATCCTATTCTACATACGGAAAGTGCATTTTATTAACCTTCTCAAAGCTTATTTTTAACAAATTTCGTGAAAGGATATTTTTTAATGATCAGATTTCATTATCTGTACAAAGGGACTATTATGTACTAAATATTAGACAGTTTGATTGGAAATTAAGACTCCGAGCTATTTCATTTGAGACTCGCCTTAATTCGTGATTGAAATTACCGAGAATAGGAATACGAGAGGACAAAAAAAATGTGTTACATGTCGTCTATCGATAATCGATATTATGTAATTCGACTAATAGGTGCTCTGATTTCACTGCTCGTTAAGTTGGCTTGTTACAACGCGAACTCGCGAAGATAACTACGCGCGACAACTATACCACTGCAACATGTGTCTTAATAAATAGGTTCAGACATTCGAACTCCGTACGTGTTTCCTAATACAATTTTCATAACAATGGGCAAATTTCGCGTCATAAATCATAACAGAAGGGCGTGTGCGCTTGAGCATTTTGTATGCAAAACATTTGTCTATCTCTCGAGAAACAATTCTTAATTAAACTCCATCCAGCAAAAACGATGAAATCCATTTATGTGTCTGGGGTTACGAAAAATATTTCCATCCTGATGCTTTATCAATCATAAAACCGGGGGAACGATTGTAAACGTCATCACAGCTTGAGGAAATGACATTGTCGTTTGTACAATCAAAACAATTAAATCACGTTTTATAATAGGTTACTCTACTGATTTCTTTTTTTTTCTCTCTCTTTTTTTTCTCTCTCTCGCTCGCTTCAGATGAACAATTCTGTTTTCAGCCGACGCCCTTACAACCTTTTTAATTTGGCAAAGTGATTAATTTTTCGTCATGAAATTTAATCAAACAAATGAAAACAAACAACATAAAGGAATTGTCAGAGAGCAAATTCATTTCACCTTCAGGGCTGTTTTTCCATAAACAGTATTCAGTTTTCTTCTTCAAAATCGTAATTATGAACGTACTTTTTAAACTTTTCCAAGGGTTCATGTAAAGAACAATAAACGTTACGAATTGTTTTCAACATTTCAACAGACTTTTTGACAATAACGAAAAAATTGTTTGTAATTGAAAAATACCTTGTGAAAAGGCAGGGGAAAAATCAATATATATTGTGCTTGAAAAATGCACAATCATTTGGGGGCTCATCGAATAGAATATTGTACAAATGAATATACCCGAAATATACTTGGCAATTCATTTTTCTCGCGTGTGGATGTTAATAACTCAAAACTTTCGAATATTTTAATGAGAATCGAGAGTTTCTGCGCTGAATTAATTTGATTTGCAAGATTTCAAATGAATTTGACATATACCTGTTGCTTTGGGTTCAATCAGCCAAATTCTCTATCAAGGGGATTATCGATAAAAGCCGCGGACTAACAAAAAATTTGCGCAGTTCATGAGCTCGCGTTAGGTTCAAACTCGTTCAAAATATTTGCACGAAAACCAACGGTTAAAAGTTAATAATAACTGAATCAATTTTTCCGTTCGTTATCAGACCGTTCGACTGGATGAAAAAGTTGTGCGGAGCGAGTCGGTCAGTCGTTGATGGGTTAAGTGACTACGCCAGAGCCCTCTTGAATCTGACCCCGTGAATGATAGTTCACCTTCTTGATTAACTTTGGAAATATACGGGATACCAAAGATAGAGGTACCATTAAACTTAGGATCTGACCTGCATTTTGTGGCACGCCAATGGGTATAGGGTTTCTAAATAAGTTGGTTCTTCACCGCAACTGGATCAGATTATACTACTAACAAGATCCTTTCTGGTCTCGCTTATCTCAAACAACGGATATTGATGCCACTTTGTTCGGTCAATATGAGTCGAAACTATTTATAAATTGCAAGATTTAACACTTTTCTATAATATTTAACTGACGTTTTATGTTGCACACTGTGGAATACAAATTTCACATTGAAATTCAATACTACTCGAAGCTTACAACACTAAACTTGTAAAAGCATGAAAATGTCCATGTGGATGGTTTTATGGTAGAATATTATGTGACATTTTACAGTGGCTCGGGAGAGAAGATGTTGTGAACGCGAAATGGCAAATAAGATTTTTAAACAAAACATTGTACTCGCATTACAGTATCCGTGAACGAAATCCACTGTTTAACATGGTCATCACAGGGGGAAAAAAGCAACAAAAAAAACCAACAAACGTAAAGACAAAATAAAATATGCTTTAATGCACTTTGACGTAGTATCGCGACATAATTTCACTCGATCCTGGTATGTCGTTACCAAATTGTGTTTTACATAGTTTGGTTCATAGCGTCCGATCAAATTTTGAGTTTACTACTTGGAGTGGAATTATTTCGAATGTCTATTTTGGAAAACTCACATGAATGTCGTGCAATTATTCCAAGAATGAACGAAGGAATACCAACCAAAAACCCGTTTCTCGATTAACTATGTCAACCACTTAAATACAAATATTTATCTATATTCCTTTGAGAGCTTTATTTGCATTCAAGTGAACTTGCCTCGTCCAGCATTCAGTACCGGCTTTATCTATTCATATCTTTGGTTAAATAAGAGCTAAGCAATTTTCAGTGCAGATTAATAATTTCACATCGAGCTGTATCTTGTTTTAGTGGGGGATAAATTATTTGCACGAGAGCCAAAAAATATTATCCCCTAACATAAAAGCCCTATTTTTCTAATAAATTTCGAAATTTGTTTTTAGCCGATTAGGTTGGACGAAATATCTCAGACGCGAGCAGACTGTAGATTACCTTAACCTAATTGTCACTGGGTCGAATACGTCAAATGCACTTGGAGGATGAATACGTCTTGGAATTCGCGCGGAAGATCAACGAGGCTCATTGTGTCCGTTGACTTCTCACGTTGCCTTAATATCCGGAAGCAATATACTAGTATATACATGCGGATTGTTCGCGTCGTGCAGAGCAAAGGCAGCGACATCCAAAGAGATGAATTACGCCAAATCCTTATCGGATTTCTGCCTGCAGCAGGACAGTAAGTTGAATCATAATTACATTACAAGCTGTGAGACTCGCGAAACTCATGCCCTGTCTGGTTTCAACACAGGACTAAATTTAGCAGGTCAATTTTCCGGCATCGTAATCATGAGTAAGAAGTCTTTATGTCCGTACATACAATCAGATGAAGCTTCGTCCAAAAAGCTCGTTTGACTGTTCAAAATTGTCGGACCCAAAGTTTGTTTTTGTTGAATTCCGATTTTTATAAATAACGAGTTGTAATATTTTTGATCTAAATGGAATGAAAAAAATATTCTTCATCCGTTTGAGTTGACGGATTTTGAAAAACTACTCGGTGAAATCAAATTCTCTTTCATGGATTTTTCTTTTTTTTTTTTTTTGAACCGAAATAGTCTGTATGAATGTATTAAAATGTTTGTCCAATAAAAACTGAAATTTAATTTTTTTTTTCTACTCGAATAGAGAAGTCGTGATAGTACATGTTTGTCTGTTGTGTAATGTTAAATTTCGATTAGAAAAAATAATTGTTTGCCAATATTTGTCTGTGGCAAATATTTCTATTTTATGAACGTGTTTCTATTTCTGAATTCAATCTGGGCTACTTTTTATTTATATTACGGGTTATTGAATAGTAATGAAAATGATGACAGACAGTAGAAGTAAATCCGTGCGAGGCACGAGGATCGAGTAAATTATAAACTTTGAAACCGCCAAAAAGAAACTTGGTTCGAATTGTTGTTATTACTTTTCAGAAATAAATAGAGTTTAGAATTGCCGGAGGTGAGGGTGGACACAGTCTTGCGAAGCAACACACTTCTGCGGAGGAGTTGAATGTGTCTATTACAGTACTACTGCAAAGGAGACGTTTCGATTTTCTCTTGGTTTCGGTGCATTGTAACTGCGAAAGCAAATACGTCACTTCTAATACGAAATTGTAACTTCGGTTATTTGCTTTTAGATACTTTCAAATCATATTCCAAAACAGAGATCCAAGCCAACTTCTCTTACCTAAAACAGAAAAAAAACGAAAAAAAGCCATTAGTACAATTTGCAGAACATTATTTTAGTTGAATATTTATATAAAAAAACTTTGAATTTCAATTATATAAAATCTGAAATATAAAATCGAAATACTGGTTCTTGTATGTATAAATCAGATTTAAAAAAAGTTAAATAAGTATTTAACATGTTAGGTGATAAAATTTTTCACAAATACGTAAATCTAAGATACAAACAAACATGACAACAGGACGGTGTAAATTAAGCAAATTTGCTGGGTTATAATAACTCGGTGAAAAATGAATGAGAATTGAAATTAATGAACAAAAGGAAGGGAAAAATGAAAACAAAAAAAAAAGAAGCGAAATAAAATGTAGCTGAGAGTTGTGACCGACGGCTGCTTCATTTTCAATGTGAGCCAGCGATTTATTGCATTCAGACTGCTCGCGTTTGTTACAAGTTCTCTGGGCCGTAATTCAATAGCGCGAAGTGTAACGCATCCTACAATCTCCCTGTTTTAGTTACTTTACATCAAATGGTTCAAAACTCGCCACCTATTATTATTTTTGCATTCAACTTCGTCAGTTCAATTTTGCCTCATTGATTTTCAATAAAACAAATATATCTTCTATTCCTAAACGTCGGCGTACTTTTATAACTTATTTTCAATTTTTATTTCGGGGTAAAAGTTTTTCGTTGTTATGAATAAACCACGGCGAGTTTTACCGCAATAACGACGCTCAATTTGCAGATATTTTGATTTACGACGTTCCAGTTAAATTACTTGAATGGACAAAAAAATGTATGAATCTCCAAGCCTGCTGCCTCGGGGGAAGTATTAATTCTGAATTGTATTCCTCCTTATTGTCATTTAATGCAATAATCAGTTTTCTCTCCCGGCGCAGTCCAAATATTTCAATACGTTTCTAAACCCTCTCGAGTGCCGATGCGACTCTGCGGTTCTTTGTTGTCAGAAAAATCTTTTCACCGCAAAAATAGTGCAACCAAACAATGTAAAAAGTAAAACAAACAAAAAGTTTTACTTTGAAATGTAATTACGTTTTATTTTGTAAAACTATATATCAATGTTTAGACTGCGGTGACTGCAGTAAATTTGTTCGTTGGTGTTTAACAGATCTTGATTTTTTTATTTTTTTTTACCTCGGTAAACACCGCGTGACGTCACATCCTGCAGCGAAAGAACGCATCATATCGTTATTAAGAAACGTGCACGTTCGCACACAGCTACACTGTATGCTGTTACAATTTGCTCTTCTTTTTACCTCCCTGATAACATTCCAATTAAATCTTAAGCCTATTATTTTCTATTTCCTATAAAAAGAAAAGCAAACAACTTATTTCTCAGATATACAATTTCATTTTTACCACTTTGAAATTTTAACGAGTCCATCTGGAAAATCTTGAAACTCCACACTTTGAAGATTTTCCACTATTTGAAAAGTCCGAAATTAGTTTAGAAACTGCTCTTTTCTCTCTGAGAGAAATACGAAAATGTTATTTCCCATGTTATATTTCAAAAACAAAAAAATAAAATCGAATAAAAAAAAAATGAAAACTTATTGTTAGGAAGAATATATTCTGAAAATATAAACAAAGTATATTTTTCGTGTATGAAATATATTCCGTCAATAAGCACAATATATTTGGTTTAGATTTTTTGTATAAATTCAATTATATAAATTTATAAAATAAAAAATTTTGTATATAAAAAATTTACCAAAAGCGGCAATGAGTATAATCAAATAAAATATATTTTAGCGGATATATTTTTCATCCGTGAGGGATTTAAAAAAATCTCAATTTATTTTTTCTAGTTCAACATTCGTTCACTTTCATGTCCAGGTAGAAGAAGAATAAATAATGACGAGATAAATCAAACCTGTTTGCGCGAATTGAGCCAAGATCGCGGCTTAAACTGCCGCAATAAAGTTGTCATTAGAAATATAAAGTTTGATGACAATACGGCTCAAATTGTATACGCGCTGAGCTTGTAGGTTTAACTGCGAGGCCAATTATTCAATGCGGATTATAATTGATGCATTAATACTATAGCATAGCGTGTAAATTATGTTGCTTCATTTTCATCATAGCCGCATGCGTAAGTCTCAGCAGAACGGAAGCTCTCAGTTAGTTTCCGAAAAGAGCCGGTGTACGCGAAACCAGATGAATGTGGAGGTCGCATTTCGAGGGTTCCGGCTCCAAACAGAAATATGGCCGCTGTAAATCAGGGCCCACGTTGAGCCGTGGAGAGATACAAGTTTATGTGGCAAATCGGAATATAGCACGTTCATCGAGTTGAAAAATGCGCGCGTTAATAGTGGAATGCTGCACTCAAAAACATATTGTGCGCAAAAACGCAAAGCAGGTTTTCTATTGATTTATCGCGAGCGAACAAAAAAAAAAAAAAAAAAAGCAGAGGTATTTTTTTTCTGTTCGTTCAATTTTCAACCAAGGTAAAACGTCTGCTGAAAATAATGGCCTCCGTTCTTTCGCAATTTGTTTCGTCTCCGAACATTTCGTATAATTGCCGGATGTTCAAAACCATTTTTTTCCCGTTGGGCATCAAAATTTATCGACGAGGGGCAAATTTTTCGTAATGCAAGAAAAAAAAACAAAAACAAAACGTTGCGAAATCCTCGGTTTCCCGGGGTTGGAAATTTATTCATTAGTCGGTGGCACATTCGCCCTGGTATATTTATTTTGGGTTATTGTCGAGACCGGCAGTCCGTAACACTGCGAGAGCCCTAGCTCAATTAGATATTCTGGATTAGCTATGATTACGTCTGTGTATTACGTTCGCGACATCAGACCTGTTGGACTAGTAAATGGTATTCATAGCTAGCCATTGTCTGAGAGGAAAATTTCCATTTCTGAATTCAAGATATTGCGCAAACTTCCAAGTCCCGAAGTTGACGTTTATATTAAAATTCTCAAAAGTGCGATTATTTTTTCCGCATGATTTCATAAATTCATAATACCTCTTATATACGTCCAATTGCAGATCTTCCGCATAAACTCCCAGATGGGGGCGAACAAACTTTTTCACCCCCAGGTGGAGGGGGAAGGGGCATGATTAACTGGGAGGATTATGGCCCGGTCTTACATCCGATGGCTGTTTTCTCGGGCGGGATATTCTTATTCCCCGGACCGATACATTACACCTTGGCAAGATTCAATTGTATTTTCATCGTGAATAGCACTTGGAAGCACAATGGAAACTCGAGGATATCACTCGACATGAGTCTGAGTCGTCAAGTTATCAGAGGCGTTAGAGACCGTCGATATTTGTGGTTCCATTAGGGACCTTCTATCGTCAAGCGTTACGGAAGAAGGGGCGTCGTTGTTGCGGAGCGTTTGCGTCGTCCGAGCAAGCCGGGGGTACTCAGACTCGCAAAATACCGTATGCATTATGCATGAAGTAGCCCGGTGCTCGTGCCAAGTATGCCGTTGTGACTTTGGCGACTGCATGTAATTTAATTTAACAGCGCCGTAAGAAACCCAACCCGACTTGAGCTTTCTGTGTACGTCTTCCATCGACGCGCGCTGTATTCGTTTATTGGCGCGACACTCTACCCGTTTCTTCCGTATTTCTTTTTTTTTTTTTTCTTCCTCTTTTTTTATTCCCACTTCGAGTTGCGCACGTAGTCGCAATTTTCACGCCAAATGAACGCCCATTTGTCGCGCGAATCTTGCGTACGTTACGGCCTATCAACAGGTTCAATCTTATCAAAGCTTTTTTTTCTTTTGTAACCAACTGAATATTCAAAACAGATTATAACTAATTTTCAACTTGGATGAATATTATATTAAGGAGGGAGGAAAAAGTATAACAGAAAAAGGCTGCAAGCTTAATTGGGTACTTATTCTATTCCTCGTCGAAATCAAACCAAATAACCTGGGCGTATGGAGTTAGAGGATCCAAATAGAAACCGAGTGCGAAAACGTGCTCTTAAACGGGCTCGAACTTAAATATTTACCGTGGCAAGATTTTCGACAGCTACTCTCCCCGAAAGCTTCACCGAGCGCTAAATCGCCAATCATGTGCAACTTATTTAAATACTTAAATGAAATTTAAACATGAAATACAAAAGACAAATACCGAATTATAATGAGGACAAATTTGGATCATCCAAGAATAGTGCGAATTTTTCAGTTTGGTCATTTTTGACATACTTTAAGAAACTCGTCTTCTTTTTTTCTGTTTTTTCTTTCTTTTTTTTGGTTACTTTTGTAATTTGTGTTCACTCTCATTTGTTCTCGAGATCGAAACGAATTGTTGGTATTATTTTCGGTCTAAGAACTCGGGGTTTTAATGAGAATTAATATAAACATCAAGTGCATGATACTCATTCAAGTCAAATGAAAATGTTCCATTTCAAGAGGTTATTCGAGTATTTTTTAAAAAGGCCGCGGCTTTTCATAATGAAAGTTGCATTGTGTTGGGCTTAATTTGACAATTCGGACACAGTTATTTCACGGAAATGAAGCGACCCCGCACACCAACGCCGATCTGGCATCCGCACACAAGCGACGAGGAAAGCTCCTGATGGCAAATTAGAAAAACATTCAGGATATAGTTCTGAGTTTTGAAGTTTGTGTGCATTGGCGGAATTAAGTTTTGAGTTGAACTGCGTTTTCGTTCTGCCGGTGACACACATTTTTTTCAAACTTTTAAGCTCACAGGTTGTGTGCGAGCTCGATGGGGTCTGTTTTGTACTTTATATTTACCCGTCAGGAAGATTCAATATTCAAATTTAAATCGTTTCGTTGTTCCGGACCAGAGAAGTTTCCGATCGACTCGGCTTAAGAATATAAACTAATTTGCCCGAACAATTAACCAACCAATTCGACTTGGAATTATTCTAACGGCTTACAAACGTTTTGGAATTTCCGTACTGACTTGGATTTTCTTGAAGTTGTTTAATTAAGAACAGATAAGTAACATTAAATTTTAGAACTGAGTTAACGCTACGACTTTCCATGGTCTTTCTGCGACAAAGTCAGATTAAACTTGAGTATACAAAAAATCTAACGAGACTCGGTCGCTCAAGATCCACTTTGATTTTTCCTGTCAAATAGCTATAACACAAAGAACATTATTTGTGTGCGAGATTTAATAAACGAAAATATCAAAAATACCTTTTGTGCGAACGAAATTTTTGCAGTTGCCATTTTTTGCGTTTAAATTTATAAAACATTCTTGCACTTGTTACAAGGGCCGGGGAAAATAAAAACGAAAAATCTTGGAAGGAAAAATTAAAAATATACGCTCGGTTTTCAGAATTATAATCTCACTCATTAACGTTTCATCGCAGGCTTTAAAAATTAGGTGCATAAAACGTGACTTTATTTTCTTCTGATGTTGGTAAACAAGTAAAATCTAACAAGCGTGTAATGTAAAACAACCAGTTTTAATTTAATTCATGGTATGAAAAATATAAACAGCCCCTTCAATACAGAGGGATTGTTTGGATATTAAAAATTCTTTCAACTATTTTGTTTAGCTAATAAAATGTTGAATTAAATTTTTGTACGTAATGAAAAATTGAAGTTGGAAAAGAGCACACGTGAAAGGCATCAAAATATTTTGTAAATGTGGCCGCAAGGTAAGACGTATATATTACGAGGATATAACATTTCAAACATTATAATATTGCGGATCGCGAAAAGAAGGAGCCTGTCAAATTACCGCGACAGCCTGTGGAGTTTTCGTCGTTGTAATTATCACTAGCAGTCGGCCACATTTGCTTCCATCCCTGCTCCCCTTTTTAATTTCTCCGTGGACCTTCTTCCTGCCTGTCTGCCTGGTTGCGCTTTCTTTCCACGAAAAAGCCCATTAAGCGCACGGTAAAACACCCCTCGTACTAGAATGCGCCGAATATGCGGAAAATTGCATTGCGAAAAGTAACATCCCGCTGTGCGCATAATAGTATCTGCCGTCATTTTGTCACCCGAACTATGACTTTTTATGCGCGCATTTTGTTTGTCCTTGTTGTTCTTTTTTTCGTGCAATAAACATTCAATATTGTTTCGAACCACTTCTTAATTCATCGTAAGAATGGTTGCTGAACTAATGCGTGCCATTTAATGAGAAAGTTCAAACTACAAATTTTTCATTTCCAATTTATAACCTAAATCCTTTTTGAAGTCGGCTTTTTTCGAAAATTTAAGAACATGACATCACATGAGGACAATATATTTTAATTACATATTTTTCTTATGAATAAATTAATTTTTTTGATAAAATTTTTTATTATAAATAATGAAATAAAAATTATTTTATAATAATATAATAATATAATAAATAATAATATAATATAATAAAATCAATAATAATATAATAGAATAAAATAATAAAACAAAATTTTAAATATAAAAATAAGTAACATATATTTTTGTCTGTGTGAGATTTTTGAACAGATTTGACAGACCTTCTAATTTTTGCAAGTTTTTGGCCACAAAATTTCGTACAAAAGGTATATATTAATTAAATTTGAAAATTTTCAATTTATGGTCTAATTCTCTTTAAATTCGACTTATTTTGTAGTATTCTCTAAGGAAATATGACATTTCGAGAAAATTTTCAAGAATATTCTTTCATACCAATATTTCAAAATTTTCTCAAAATGTCGTATTTCTTAGAGAATACAAAAATTTCGTAAGAAAAGATATTTTAACTAAATTTGAAAATTTTCAATTCACGATCTAATTCTTTTTGAATTCGACTAATTTTGGTATTCTCTAAGAAAATATGACATTTTAAGAAAATTTTGAAATATTTGTACGGAAGGGTATTTTTGAAAACTATCGCATATAATTTTTTCTCGGTCGGTAAGGTAGAGAAGAAATGAGAAATTTGGCAATTCTAGTTTACCAACTCCAAATGTTTTCCTGCATGTTTATTTTAGTTTCGAAGTGGTGTTGAGAAATCATATTTGTGAAAACGATTAAAAGCATATGAAAGGGCGCGAAATGAAAATTAAGACGAAGAGAGAAAGAGAGTGAGAAAAGAGAGGGACATAAATACATATAGAGAGCGTGAAGTGATGACAGTCACGTAATTGAATTGCATTTTCTTCTTTGTTCGCTCAGGTATGTTCGGTTTGCAGACTGCAAGTGGCTGCGGCGTGGCCTGACATGGCAATCCACTTGCATCGGCCATCATCACACACGCGTGATCTGCGTTAATTCAGCGACGTGGA
Source organism: Trissolcus basalis (assembly GCA_025266255.1). Taxonomy (NCBI): domain Eukaryota; kingdom Metazoa; phylum Arthropoda; class Insecta; order Hymenoptera; family Scelionidae; genus Trissolcus; species Trissolcus basalis. Next base: position 41,603 of record JAAMPD010000366.1, on the reverse strand, counting down.
AAAGACGTCAATTGCATTATCATCGCGAGAAAAGGACTCATTTTTTCCCACTTCAATTTTCTATCCTCCTTTCTTATTTTTTATTTTTCAACAGCAGGCGATATGACGCCGACGGAGATAGCAAGCGAAGAAAATGATTGGGTCAGAGGAAATCGAGCATAGCCGGGATTCTCGTGTCATAAAAAGAGGAAGAGGTGAAATGTGCTGAACAAGTCTTTAATGAAGTCTATTACACGGAGAAATATGTTTTTGAATGAAAACTACCGTATTCCACATTGCGAGACTATTTACCCTGGTCGAATTTATTTCGAACGTTCTGATATTAAAAAAAGCACCTCGATATCAGTGAAATATTTATTGTCGGATTGATCTGACAAGAATGCCAAAGCAATTTTAATCAATTGATAATGCATGACAGACGTTGTCCATCAATAATTGGACGCGGTATTAAAATGATGTCCTGGCAAATTGCGCAAGAAAATATAGAAATTTTTCATCTATTGATCTGAATATGCAGCATTGTCAAACATATTTAGTCTTTACACGCTTCAGTGTTTTATTATGCTATAACAAAAATCAAATTTTGCGTTAATGTGTCGTTAAAAGCATCAAAATTTTGATTTATGCAAATATATATTAAAAACATGTGCGCTTAATATTCCGAGATTATTAATCATTCGATACGTCAAAGCTTGCTTTGTAAACTGAAAATTGTAATTTCACGATGTTCGATATAAATTATTTATTTATTTATTCATTCGATATGAATATGCATATTACTTTTGTGAATTGTTCAATTATCTTAATAAAAATATGATGTTCGAACCTTGTAAGTTATTTCTGTGGCAAAAAGAAAAAACCAGTTAAGTATATAGGGTTTACGTATACACTTAACTGGTTTCTCTTTTTAGCCACAGATTTAACTCTGTAAAAAAACAACCTTTCAACCTACTTATTTAACAATGTTCACACAAACTTTGTGATCAATTTTGCACCACTTGAATATTTCACGCAAGATTATACTTGGATTAATATTGTTCGAATATCGATTATTGAAAACATTGATGTATTAAGCATTCATACGTAAAAATTTTTTGTATCTATCAAAAATACTATAATGTTTGCAACTAAACTTAATAATACAATGCCACAGTCAGTTCCAAACAGCTATTTATAATTGCTGAATAATCAAAAGATAATTTCTATCAACGTGTTTGAGTATTCATTCGAAAGATTTTTGACCGAATTCCCAATATAAAAAAAAGAAACAAACAAACAAAACAAAATCATTTCAAGCAAATGGAAAAAATAATTCAGAATCAAAAAGTAATAACTTATTCCAATTGTCTCATCAGATTATACTTTGAAAAACTTTTCGATTCGACATAAAAGAGGGCTGGAAAAGCGGAATTGGACATTATTGACATTTCTTCCAACATGGCCCAGTTGAACAAGTCACGAATGTTTAGCCGGATGAAGGAAATTAACTTATGCAAATGAGTTCCGAGAAAATTAATTGTACCGATGGTCAAACACAATCACGCTCGATTAAAGCGATGCTTTTCGGCCAAACTTTGGCCCCCGAAATATTTCGAATTTCTCCGGCGCGACATTCGATAAAACTACCTAGACTTACGTCGGTTGTACCCAGCTTGAAATTAATCATGTTTAAAAGAAACGTCGATAACAATTTATTACATGTTATGGTATTTCAAGTAGACCGTTGCAATAAATTGTTTGTTGTTCAAGAATTTGTTTTAACTTGGGGATGATGTTGTGAATATTTACACAAAGATCAACTTTGATTTATCAAATAAATTCTCTCAATATATTGGGTTAATAAATAACAAACAACAATATTTGTCTTTTAAATTATTACCGGCTGGATGAAAGATAATAAAATCTTGAAAAATAAATCTCAAGATTTATAATGGGCGTAATTCAGCAAAAATGAGCAAATGAACTAACATTTAGCAATTATCATTTGAAAAGGGTGGTGAAAAAAAAAAAACACATTTTTTTAATGCGTTCATTTTACCATCATTACGATATGCACAGTAGCCGTTTGCACTCAGCGAGAGAAAGATGACGCCGAATTAAGCAGTGTGTACATACGTACACAGACGGGTCTCCATAGTAATGTTTGAATAAAAGATAATTTATGCCAAGTCTCTTGAGTTGCTTAATTTAATTGAATTATTTAATTAATGTTTATGAAGGAAGATGATAGAAATTCAAGAATTATCTCATCAAGGAGATGCAATTCAAAAAAATCAACTTTTACGTCTTTCACAATGTTTCGATACCTTTGTTAACATTAAAAATGCAAATATCTATATATATAATAAACAAATATATTATATCTGTAACAAAATGTATGATGACAAAGCCTAGAACTGATTAACATCAAACTTGTCGGGAAATAAATATTTAAGAATATTAATTGCAGTACCGAAAGTTTTTAATGATGAAATTTTTTTGAATTTCGCGCAAGAACAAAAAAAAGTTTCGATTAATTTTTGAGGTAATTTTATTCGAATGGAGTATAGATTCCGGTTGCAATTTTCCATTAACTTTTCCATTGGAATCGCTATTAACGCTTGTTGCCCAGCTGTCTCGAGAATTTCCGCAGCGAGAAACAGAAGTTAATTCGGCATCTTCCGCTATACAACTGGCATTACAAAGCTCCCAAGATTCGTGTCACGTGAAGCGATTCAGTATGAATTTGCTCACTCCTAGCACAAAGTTGATACCCTGAGAAATTCGAGCCCAAAACGAGCGCAAGATATATGAAGCAAATGAACTCTCACCAACTAGACGTAATGATATATAACCCTCAAGTACGTATTTATAACGTCAAAAACTCATCGTTATAATTGTGCATATTTGATTATGACAATCTAATCCTCGCAAGTAAAACATAATTAAACTCGAACGTTGTTCGCGAGTTTTCAATATTTTTTTACATTTTAATGGTATGATAAATTTTAATGAACATTTAAATTATTTTTCATAATCGAAAAATTGTATCAAGTTTTCCGTTGGATTTTGTAAATGCATGTTTACTTTTGAATTTTGGTGATGCAAATAAAGCATTCATTAATTAATTAGTTATTTGTAAAAAAGAATAAGGGAAAAGTATCATTGTTTGTCGAATTTTCAGCGATAATTAATTACCCCTCATTCTTTTTTGAGACATAATACAATAATTAAATGATTCCTATTCACGTAGTCGGTGAAATACGTGCTAATTATAGTCGGAATTCGAATTTCGAGAGCTACGTAATATCATTTAGATTTGAATGAAGTTCAAGTCTGAGTCGTAGATAGTACAATGTCATTAGTTTAATTCGATCACAAAAGACGATTGTGAATTCGAAAAAATGTAACTCGTCTGAGAAAAGGAACGTAAAAAGGTCGAATCATGTTTGATTTTAATAAAAATATGATCGTGAATGTACCACGGAGTTTCAACAGTTATTTCAACTATAATTACAAGCTTTTCCTTCTGCAAATTTTGCAGATTCTCTTTGAAGTTAAAATTACAATTGTTGTACCATCAAAGCACAATTTTCGTATTATTTATATTTGTTATGACAACGAATTTAAATTTTAATATATTTCGAAATCATTGGATGGTTTTTTTATTTTCAATGTATAGAACATGCTGAAGTCTACTTTTTGGATGGTAAAAAGTGCAATCATCTTATCGTAATCTATTGATCGAAAAAAGGAAATATCAGTCGAATTTTTCGACAAATTTTTCTAAAAATGTCAAGATGGAAGTCGTGGTTTAAAGTGCACTTTTCTGTAAAATATTGTGAGTGATGCGAAAAGCAGAAAAGACGTAAGAAGAACGTTTCGGTCTTTGGACTAAGTATTGATGACTCTATATTTTTTATTGTTGAAAATTTTTTCTCTCCGTGAAGGAAACATTTGATTAATACACTTTTCCATTTCTATATCAATATGTTTGCAATTTTTCAAATTTACACACTGAATCGAAAATCATAATAATAATATAGTAATGAAGAAATCTGAATTTATACATCAGTATCAGAACAAAAATTCGTTAACCTCTATTTGAATACAAAAATAAAATTTATTTTTAATGAGATTGTCAATCTTAAATTATTATAAATCAGTGAAATTTTGTAATAAGATAATCAGCTGAACCTATAGAACGTCTGAGAAAATAGCAATACATGCATTTCATTAGTGGATATATTTTCATAGTTTTCGTCACCTAAGCTCATTTATTGCAATGGAAAAGACGCGAAAGTCTTTAGTTAATTGATATTGATTAAATTAAAAGAATGATAAGAAAGGCACTATGAAAATTGCATCTTTTATGGCATCAGAAATTTTGATCCAAAAAGACTTGTACAAGTAATTTGCCTCGTTGTTACATTTCTTTACGTTTTTCTTGAAATCGCAAAGTCGATGGCGAAATAAAGAGATGAACAGTTTTTTTTTTACAGTAGAAAAATGACAAGTATTTGATAAAAAAAAAAAACTTTTTATCGACTTCCATTTGAAAATATTTTAATCAAATGCTTGTAATATATATTCAAATAACTTCATTAATTGAAGTCTTATTGAATGATAATATGAAAGAAAGTTGCTATTAATTAGTGGATGAAAAATGGCCAATATATCTTGCAGTATCAGTTATTTTACTGAGGTGTGGTATTTTTGATAGAAAAAATTTTCGTCATAAAAATACCAACCGCAATGAGATAAAGTCAAACGCTATTACAGTACTGATTGGCCCGGCTACAGTGTGAATTTTGATACAAAATAGATGATACGTAATGGATACCGCTATAATAAGCACACTCGATACCGCATCAAAAGTGTATTGATCAGTTAAAATCAAATTATCCATCCTACCGCCTTCCTTTTTTAGATTCCTTTATTGTACAGTCGGAAATAACGGAATTTCACTCAATATATAAAAGTTACGATGTGATGAATGATAATACAGTTTAGTTAAAATTTAGTCGACTTTTAAATATATATCAAAAAAATAGTTACACTGGATGTTTTATGTGAGCAACCTCATGAATCGTAAATCCAATTTGACAAGTTTAAATTTTGTAAATAATTTGCTTTTTCAACAATATCACAGTGAAACTTGTATCATTTGCAGGTATATAGAATTCGAGAGCGTGGAACAAGGACGTAAACTTGTGCACAGAAAGTTGGGAATAATACAAAACATTCGAAGTTCGTAATAATACCTCATTGTGAAGATTACAGTTTAACTACGTATTTCTATCATCGATTAATTTAGTCTCGTCTTGCATTAATATTGTACTTCAATTACAAATTTAAATTCAGGTATATATGAATTATCCGCGGTGTTTCAAACGGAATACTTAAATAAATTCGTCATGTTTCCGTTTGAACTTTGAATCAACACTACGTGCATGACATGAGGCTAACTTCTTAGCAAAGATATTCTAAAGGTCCTGAATTGACAAAGATTTGGAAAAACGAATGTTGATTCTATTCCATGAAAAATCTTAAACTTGAGTTGAGTTTGAAGTTACTGCAAACGTGTTGGGGCTTCGAAAAAGTATCACGCATTTCGCGGATTGAAATTTTAACAGCAAATTCATATGAATGCAAAGGAAAAAAGAGATTTGCCATGACTCAATAATTCATGTTTTTCAAACCTAAATATTAACATACGAACAGAAAACACGACGGGTCGGATAAAAAATAAAATATTTAAACTCAAATAATCAACATTTGTCATGTTTGAAATTGTATTTTGGCGTTGATGTATAGAAAAAGAATGATAATAGTATTCATGTTAAAAATTCTTATTATCTACAACACGCAGAAAATTTTCTCGACACGAAAGTATGCAAAAATACTTTTAAACTTAACAGCGAATGTACGGGACAACAATGTCTTGGAGCATTGAGATATGAATGTGAAAAGTTTTACACGAAAAGTTGTGTTATGCCCATTTATTAGTGCGTACAGTAATAAATTACCTTTTTACCGGAAGAAGCTGTTTCTTTTTCTAGTTTTCTCATCAACAAGATTTTACGATCAGGACCATGAAAAAAAATTTTTGCTAAGTAGCTCCAAAGGTCAAAAAGTGCAAATTGAAAAAAAAAAAATTGTAAAAAATCTACATTTCAAACAAATGGTATTTTTTGATGAATGATGTGTTTTTGGGATTTTAGAAAACACTATTATACATTTTCTTTCTAAATATTTGCAGTTGAGTGTTAAAGTGCAACGATTTCCCCGGGGGTAATTACTTTTTCCAAAGTTTTATCACTCTGCTGAACTGATAATAATCAAACTGGAATCGAATTTCAACTAAATTCAGCGTGATGTTAAGATAATAATTGAAATTTGATTTCATTACTTTTCGACGTTCCAAGTCATTGATCAGCGATCAAACAAAACTAACGGCAAGAGTAATTCAACCAATTAAACTTGCTCTATCATGGCAGACTTAGTTGATCAACTAAGTTGAATTTATTTTTGTTTTAAAATTTCGCAAATAATATTTCACATCTGCGCATTAAAACATTACATCGGGGAAGAAAGAAGGTACACAGAGAGTGAGAAAAAAAAAGTCGAATGAAACTTTTTTCATGTCAACTCAAAGGAATTTCCCCGTCGAATGTTCTCGTTGAAATTTAGTTAGATATCTCGATTCTCAACGTGTCTTTAAATTTGGAACCACTCATTAAAACTTTTTGTCAAACGGATTGTTAATTTCACGGAGTTATGAACTGAAAATTGCAGTTTCAGTTATTGTTCTTTTTCGCGTTCTTCTTTTGCCAACGTCAAATTATTTTCGATAGCATATTGACTTAACATATTTCCGTGCACAGCGAGGGTGAAAAAATTAATTGACTTAAAAAAAAAAAATAAAATAAAAATAAACAAAATGTCACGTTAGGAATTATTTTTAATACTTTTTTTTCGTCTTCATTCTAAGCTAGGAAATTCGGAACAAGCTACGTTTGACTCAAATATTTCGTAACATTTCTCTGACAGCGAGCACAATAAATAATGCGGTTATAAAATGCGTGCAAAATAGAATTTCCTCGTTTAAAAGAGTGATATCTTAAAAGGGTTGCAAGACGTAACAGACGAACAGAAGATGCAAAGAAGGATTACAGAAAGAATACAAAGAGAGAATGTTTTCGGGACGATAAGCAGATGAGAGAAAGAAGAATATATGAACTCAGGCTGTTTTCCCGTGAGAAAAAGTAAGATACCCATCTGCGAGCATCTCAAGAATTTTCGCGAACGAATTTGATTCACGAGGCACCGACTCGGAATATAAACGATGATTCATGAGAATCTCAAGGCCTGCATACAGGTTGGGATGGCCTACTCTTTTTACATATACGGCCATCGGTTGTCTTCTAGCTTTCATCATTTTTTCAGTCAGACTCTTGTTTTTCTTGCTCCCTGCTGCACCGAAGGGATAGAATTCAATGAGATTTCACCTTTTGATACCTCCATTGTTATCAATACAATATTTTGGATCAAATTCAAACGAATAAGATAAAAAACGTCTTTGCCAATAGAATATTATAAAAAATATTCACAATGCACACTCTGTTGGAGAAAAGTATATTCGAGGCTTTAAATTATAACAAAATTGAACCAATTTGTATGATCCCGTTATGATGAAAGGGGTATTTCCTTTTTTCTACTTTAAATAACGATCGAATTTTTGATTTAGATCGGGGCTTTTTTAAACCGCGAAATAGCATCAAAGCAGCTTACGAAAGCAAAAAAGAACGTGATCGAAGTCAAGCATTATGTCCCATCTCGTACTGCAAACCCATTTCAGGTGGGATTTTTGCTCATTTTTCATTGGCGACAGAAGTAATAATCTTTCGTACGACAAACGTAGCTGCAAAAGAAACAGTTTTTGAGCCCCGGCAAGGAGTACTTTTAGGGTTCTAGCTCACGGTTGCTACTAAGCGAAAAAAGTTCATCGAAGCGGAAGAATCGTTGTACGCTAATTATTTTTCCCCTTCAGGTGGAATAAATTTCTGAGACTTTGTGTTGACTCGTCTCTCTGAATTGTATATAATGAGGAAATTCGAATTTTTTTCTACGGACGTTTTGGCGCTCTAATAAACAAACGATGATGCACGAAAACAAATACTTCACCGCCTCGGTTTGGTGTTTGCTCAACGTTTATCTTTTCCGACCATTATCAAATTTGATTCTGTGAAAGAATATAAAATGATTCTTAAATAAATAAAGGTAGTTCGGGTCAGTGTAATATTAGGACCGTTGTGGTGAGTATTAACCTATTTCTGACCGAACATTAAACTCGACTTTCCGCTAACTTTTGCGAATTCGTATTTTACAATAAAAAATGAAAAATGATTTCTTAGTGAGAATCTATATTGCAAAAAATACAATATTAATCTTAATCCTCGTAATTTTTTCTCAATCTACACATTCAAATTCAAAAAAAAATATATATATATATATATTATCTGAATTTGTGTTATTATGTTATGTTGTTATATTTTTTATTTGTTGCTTTTAGATTACTCGAGAAATTGCCCTTTAAATTTAAAATAATTCAGTTACCCTGAATATGCAGTCATTAAATGTTGAACTTGATAATTTCGAGGCACAATAATCAGGACTGGTCCTATTTGCAATTTGACGGATATTGTAGTTAATATATCAAAAATCGCTAGCGTCGCAAACTTTTAATTAGATTATACAGTATGTTAAAGGCTCCACGGCTGCGTATATTTTATGGAATAAAGTTTCGTTATCGATTCTTTCACCTTGTTGCTTCTTTGGCGTTACACTTTGGGCTTTTGCGGCGGGGTCCCATTATCATTAACTTGAACATGAAAGCGGATTTACAATACAAAATTTAATGCAACGATGCAAATTTGCACGTTTCTTTTAGAGAGAAAAAGCTGATTGGCAAATGAAAAAAAAACTACTTCTCAAATCTGCCGAGCATTTAATAACAATAAAATAGTAAAAATTTGAATTGGAAAACCATTCGAGGAATATATTATTGTATGTTACTTTGCAGCTTTCTCTTGATTTAGGTTAAATAATTTATGAGCTCTAATGTTTCAGAATACAAAGCACGAGATACCTTGTAAATTCAAAAAGAAAATATGAAAAAGTATTAACAGATGCGAAAGTAGGTATGAGATGAACTTTGAATGATGTATGGATTTTATATTTCAATATTCCGACTCGTGCTGAATAAAACAGAGTCAAATGCTGTAACTTAATAGAATATTTCGTTTAAACCTATCATAGAAAGGTGTGAATTCTTGACTAGAAATTTAAATTTGTCGACTGAATTAAACCCGTTATTAGAATATTCAATTTCAATCATTCTAAAATGAATTGTTTTTACAGTTCGGAGTAATTCAAATATAGACTAATCGAATATTAGTTATCCAAACTATCTAATTCCAGTGAATTTCAATTGGCAAAATCGAATTCGCTGTATTATTATTAGTTTCGAAAAATGAAAAATTGTAGAAACTTATATTCATTAACGATGATACATGACTAAGTTGTGCATTATTGAATGATTGATGCACAAGCTACATTTCACAAAGTTGAAGAGAGATGGATGCGTGCCAAAATTAAATCGGATCAAGTGGCTCTTGCAACCAATCGCTCGATCGATAGGGTTAGACTACCAAAGGCAGTTGGAAGTCTACATATTATCAGCATATTTGAGCTGTAATTGCGAGATGGAATATGTATGCTGACTCATCTGGTTCGGAATTTCTCTAATTTTTCACGTACCTGAAACAGAGAAAAAAAAATTCATAATTAGATCAACGTTTGTAACAGCAACTATTTGTCGATTTCTAAATTCTAAAGATTCATAACTGGTCTAATCATTTGCAAACTTATTGCTTGTTTTCGACATAGCTTTTGAGTTTATTTTCAATCTTAATATTGACACGTTAATCTTCGTGAAAAACATTTGAAAATCAGTACTAATTTTTGACAAAAAATGCATGGAAGCACGACGATAAAATATTTTTGACGTATGTTATTTATGTCTTTGTTATTGTTTCATCGAATGAATTCCAACTGCATTCGTTGATTTTAGATAAGATATTTGGGATTCATTTCCTACTGAGAAATTCCTCGATATAAAACTTATCTTATTTTCACTTTGGTTCATTATTTTCTGTATAAGAAAAAGGGAGAAACAAATCAACGAACAACAGCTGAAACTATTCGAGCTCCACTGTTCCACAAATTTATGAAACGATTCAAAAAATAAACAACTTTGAATCATTAGAAAAATCTGTCATTTTAATCTTTGTTAAAAATTTTTTTTTAGGTATATTTGTGCAGGTTACGAGATAAATTTTCAACAGAAAATCAAGTCACAAGTTTTGTTTGCACAAAACAGCTGATTTGCAGTTTGATTGATGATATTTTAATTTTTCAATTTTCTTATGAACAATTTTCTCTCGCTGATAAAACAACAAAAACGTAACTTTAAAAAATTACCAAGGCATAAAAATGAAGTATGAACAATATTAATTTGGCTATGATTAGGCATTGCGAACTTAATTTGTATTTTTGTGTGTCATGGTTAGGTGAAGTAGTTAACCTGAATCCATAATATCTAAACAACATATCATACTCATTAAGAATATATGACGAAATATGTATATAAAACTCGCACGCATGGAATAGCATGGAACGTTTCATTCATATATGGAGAATGCGTATAAATGAATTTTCATATGTATGAAACGAAATAAAAAACTTGTGACTAGTGCAGAAGGTTTTCAAATATTTGTACACTGCATATAAATAATCGTATTGTTTGCTTGGTTTGCACTGTCGCAGACAAAAATTTAGTTAGTTGCAATAACCAGAATGACGTTTGGGCTTTGTTTCAAATCGAAAATGTATATCCACTAAATTTTGTATTACGACGTACTTTAAGTGGTAAACCCACACGGACAAAAATATATTTTTAAAATAATAATATTTTACTTCATAATGAAATAATCAAATAAAATATAAAAATATAAATGTATATTCAAAATACGACCGTATATATCTTACATATAATGTCATTCATGAATTATTGATAAAGACAATAAATTATATAAATAAAATATAAAATAAATATAAATTTTATCGAAAAAATATACTGTATTTATAAGAACAATATAAAATTAAAATATATTCTTGTCCCTGTGAGAAATTGCTCTTGGAATTTGAACAAATAATTTTGTCACTCAAAGTTCAACTGCAATTTAAAATTTTACCGATAGTTCAATTTGGTATAAGGCCTTATGTGTTACTTATTACATCCTGTCCATTTTTATATACACACACACTTGATGTATACATCAAGTGTCAGAATAATCGCACCTATATCGTAACATACGTGTGATCCCGGCTTAACGAAACGCGTTTTTTCGAACGTCATATGATAGCCAATATGAAGATATTTCAATTAGTTTTGCTTAATGAGACACTATCCACAGATTGTGATATGCATAACCGAATTGCGTAACGACTTGCGGACACATGCGGAATTCTAATTAATACTGTTATTGTGGTTACGCAAATTTTGATATAATTACGCATATTTGGATAGATTTATAAGCGATTTCAACCCCTGGTTCGTTTGCGCATGACTGACTATTAAAAGCGACGGACAAAAGTGTGTTTATAAGTATGACAGATTAATTTACTTTAAACAGTTGAGATGACGATAAAAGATTTACGCAAAAAAACATGCGATTATACTTTACTCATTTCATTCCGATTGTCAGCTTTAATTTGCATTTTTAACGAGTTCTTTTTTCTGTCCTGCGCTCACGTTTGTTTACGAAATTCATCAACCCATCTGTCGGGGCAAAAAAGATTTACTCGAAATTTGGTTTTGCAATAAAAATGAGTAAGGGGACGAATTACAATTACGCATCAAGATAAGAGGTATAAAATTAAATGAATCGGAGATACGTGTTGTGAAATAGAGTGTACAAAAAGTACGTGGTCTTTCCAAAGTACATGGTGATCCCAAAAGTACAAATAAACGAAACGCCAGTCGTTGTTTCAGGTTACGTTATCGCGAAACCAAGCCCTTTTTCTTCTGACAATCGGCTCGAGCCGGCTGTAAATTTTGGTCTGTAAAGTGAGCTTGCCTCTGCGCGTTGTATCGCTCTCGAAGGATGATACTTATGAGGGTACGTAAAACATCCGATAAACGATCGACGCGACTTTATTTCGCTTCAGATAAAACCACTAAAAATTTCTAACTTGTATTTTTACTCTTTAATTGTTCTATTAGAACGGTTTGTTTCGCATTTTATCCTCCATCTGAAAAACAAACTCTTTTTACACGGCCAAAAAAGTTTTTACAAATTTGTATCAGAGTTCAAACGGTTTAGTCAACTGCTTAAATTTCAAATCTGAAACATGATAATAAAAGTAGAGCACAAAAGAAATGAAATAAAATAAAATTAAGTTAAAAAAATACAACATTCTTGAAATTTTTTCAACGTTTAAACAGTAATTGGAATAACTGAAATGTTAATGTTAACATTGAGTTTTATTTTTCGTTTGAATAATGAAGAATTGTTCCGTCAGAAACCGAGATATTATCGTCATGATTGGTATTCTGAAGTAGAACAACTAGAGCAATAGATGGAATATAGATCTCTTATCTACTTAACCACTGGCCGCTAGTGGAAAATAGATCCTTTTTCCACTTGTTAGCCACTCAGTGGATGCGTCATTCATTAAACTTCTCTCTAGGATAAAAGACACTCAAGTAGGTTTCCGACAAGATAATAGGTCCTCTGCAGCAAACATGTTACTATTGTAAACACAAAAGTGATGCCATGAAAATCAAAACGAACATTGTTTTAAAATCCACCCATCAAGTTATCTGGATTAGAAATATACAACTTGGTATTTAAATTATCAGACTATTACGAAGACAAATCGGCTGTCAAAAGATTAAAGCTGAATATAAAAATAATAGCGTATCGAAAATTGCATTCACTGACATGCATTGCAATAACTGCATGTCATGTTGAGATTGTGTTGAATTAAAATTAAGTCAATAAGCCTGAAGAAAATGTTTGAATCGATTCTACAAAACGGGAAATAAACGTCAAATTGAAAGAACATGATTCTCGGCTAAATAATGTCTCTTCCATTGATTGGAATTAAAAAATTACAATTTGATGGATTTAAAGTCATTTTTGTACGAAAAATTTTGATCAAGAAATGTTTGATGGAACTTTTCATTACGAGTTTCGATATGGAGGAGTTTAAATTGAAATCGTTCATACATCATGCGTATATTGCTTTTTTCTGTGAAGAACGATTTACAATAGAATCGTGACAGCATTTGGTCGTTTTTGATCGTATTTTTAGATAGAATTTCCAACGGTGCCCTATAAAAAACATATTTGTCAAGCATACGTGAAAGTTATTGAATTTGTTTTTCAAATTGTGTTAACTAACTTGAACGAATTGTTATACGACATTTTTATAAATTTGTATGAAAGTCTGATCTTTTTGACAGAGGGAAACATCAAATTTGCCATAATGGCCTGTTAATTATAGGATATGTGGAATTTTTTGCAACAGAAGACATTGTACCAGGCACAATTATAATTCCATGTTGTTTATTTAATTAAAATGAATATCTTTTGAAGTAGTCGTGTAGAAAATGTAATACAAGATCAACCCATAATCATGTGCATCATCAATTTGCTTAACAAGGATTGTGTTTCGTATCGACATTAAAACAAAAACCACGATGGCAAAGTAATTTACCATACATGCGGCTGAAGAAAACCGACATTAATTAAACGTGGAAATGACGCTTCGATTTGATTATATCAAAACAAATAAAATTCCTCTACGGGTGATATTCGTTTTGATTTCGGCGGGTGAAAACGTGAGTCCTGAATGAGTGTCCTTTTGGTGTTTGTTTATTTCTTGTTTGGATGGAAAATCGATTTCAACTAACCATGCAACTAAAAGATTCATGACCCATCGAATAAGAGAAGCGTTTTCCGATCCGATGAACTGAAAAAATTTTCTAAACCGTTTGCCTCACACACATTGCGCGCGATGAAAATCTGTGGAAATGCTTTTGGCCGCTTGAATGAGAATTAAAAATCTGCTTACGGTCGCAGTTCTTTGAATTTATTAGAGTTCTTCAATGGAGCCTTTTAAGAAAAATAGATGACCGACAATATCCTTTATATTATAGAACAAATGGTAGTCGTGTATGAACAGACGGATAAATCTTCCACAACTTTTATTAATTGTAATCAATCGAAGAATTTTTCACTTTTTTTCGAAAAAAAAACGTGAAAAATTTTATTCAAAACTATATTTCAAATGTCATTAAATTTAAGAGTAAATGTTTGGGGTTAAATATAACTTGTGAAAACTCAAACGTTTCTTAAACTGAAAAATTTATTATTCAAATGAGTAAATGGTTTTTAATAACCGTCATTACCATAAAGAAAAGATAATTGCTACGGAGAGAAATATTGTTAACATCCAGAGACGTTGGAAAAGTAGTTGTAACAATGTCGATGTGAGGAGAAATGAAATGTCGTTACCGGTATTATAGCGATTACTTTCTCCCGGTGCGTTTGACCTGCAACAAACATCTAGAAAGTGAAAACCATGCGTACTATTAGATCACGTCATAATCGTTCGGCTGGCCAGTTCATCTCTGGTCACCTTAAGGTGAAAAAGCAACATTCGACAAGACGAAATAACACTTAACAGAAACACCAATTTGCTAAGATCATGAAAACTTGAATTGTAATTTATAACATCATTTTCACAGCCGTTTTTCGATTACAATAAATAATGAATCAACTCCGATAAACTTTCGCTTAGAAAACTCGAGAATTTTGTCTAAATTTGCCGCCGGTTCCGGTATATTGCATTAATTCGAATTTTTATGGGACCCAGGGATCATAAAATATTCCATGGGAATGTTCGCTGCAAATCTTGTAGCAAAAGTTTCGAGAAAAAGCGTGTTACCTCTCGGTGCTCGGTGAATATAGCTTTGCTTTGCGAATATTATAATTAAATTAGAACTCACATCGAGGTATGCTGACGGAGTTAAGTGACAGCCAGCAAACGGCACAAGTGTTTTGCAGAATACTGCGAAACGGAGGAGTTTGCATGCGTTTGTATTGCAACGAAACGAAACTCCTTGGCATCGTGTGCTACGACGATGTAACTTATTTTCGTTCCTTTTTTTCTTCATTTTTCGACTGTAATGATACATTTTAACTTGCTAAACTCAAGATTATTAAAGTTTCGGTTGCAGCTTCGTTCAGATAAATGAGACGTTAAAAAAAAAAAAAGAACGTCGACGTAAAAAAGTAAAGCAACTGGCATAAAGGCTCTTCAACTGTGAGAGACCCTCTGCACATGTCGAGGTCTCTTAAAACAGCTCATCTAAAGTAAGTAAAGATTACTCGGGAAAAGTCAGTTGACTTTGAAATTCACACATTCAACATGACTCGACGTTAGAAAAATGTTAAGTGTTGAGGTTCGTATAAGTCAAGTGACTTCAGCTACACAATTTTGGATTAGATGAATGGGGGGACCGCCAAGGCACTCTATGCCTTAACCTTCATCAAGTTAATTTCCACACCTAAGAGACTATTTTCCACTCCTCGGAACATTTTTTTAAACACGACCAACGACTAACGATGGAAAAAAAAAAATTTTCCAGCAATTTTTTAAATTGCATTCTCAAGTGATGAAATGCCGTTTAGTGCAAAAATAAAAGCAATGTTAACATCGTTTATTTCAGCGAGTTATTTTTACATAATCTATCACACTTATTTATAGATTGAATTATCAATGAATAAATGTTCGATCGGGCAAAATATTTTGATACTCCCGCCGCTGGAATGTTTTTCCCATTTTCGTTTCATAATAAATGCATGATTTTTTTCTGATACCAGCGGTGTAAAAATGCAAAGTAAAAAATCATGTTTTTAGTGTTGCGCATATTATTAAAACATTCAACAAAAGTGATTCGAAAATGAAACATTCATTATTTATCGTATTACATTAATAT
The DNA here is from genome assembly GCA_025266255.1 of Trissolcus basalis. Classification (NCBI taxonomy): domain Eukaryota; kingdom Metazoa; phylum Arthropoda; class Insecta; order Hymenoptera; family Scelionidae; genus Trissolcus; species Trissolcus basalis. Next base: position 25,489 of record JAAMPD010000366.1, on the reverse strand, counting down.
TCATGGCAAATTTTTAAGTAGATAATCATTCTAACTTGCAAATTGTGTCGAAAAAAGGAAATTTATAATGCAATTAGTCAACTTTTTTCAATTACATTTTTTCAAAGTTGGAAATCGTTAGCAGTAACAGATGTTCATTCATTTTACATTGTGTTGGCGTGGTTTACATCATAAATTATTTCATAGCTTCAAAATAACCTCAGTCATTTTACCGAAAAAGTAAAAAGATTGAATTAAAATATCATTTTCTGGATTTTTTCTTTTTTTAAATTATCTCTCAATGGATATTTCAGCCCGTGTCAACACGAGGTAGTGAATAATGTAAACGCATAACTTTATATCACTATGTCTACCAAAGGTTATGGATTTTGGTAATAGACTTTTTTGCAATTATTTATTTAGGTGATAAAATTCATGTAAAAGCGATTTTAATTCATCAAATCAGTAGAAATTATTGAACGAATTCCGATTACTTTTGAGAGATGCAAGAAAATTACCATCATGCTCGAATTTTTCTTTTCAGTTTTTACACGGAGAAAAAAAATTCTATCAAAATTCACTAAACTGTACGGGGGACGAATCTAATTTTTTTTACGAATTTCGATATACACTGTACAGTTCAGTAAATTTTCATTCATAAATTATAACATTTGATAGAACTTTTTCCTCAGTGCAAAAATAAGTATCTTGCAAAAACTGGCAAGTTATAGAAAACGCATCAAATGTTTTCATAAGAACCATAAAGAAGAACAATTGGAAAATGCATGAGCGACACAAAGTGGGCATGAAAAAATCATTGGAGCTGTTTCGAAGAAAAATTCAATATAAGCACATTTAAGTGTGGCTATATAGGAAATCGAATTTCGGCCATTGATGATACTTTTGTCGGTGCGTGTTTCAATCGAGGAAATGGAATTTTGCCAACTTGAGGTACAATTTTTCGCAGGGGACTAATTGTGTTCCGTTATTTTTACCACGCACTCAAAGCACTAAGGCTCTCGTTTTGTCAGTGCACTATTCGTCACGTCCATTAAACTAACCCCGCGTCGTTCACCTGACCGTTTCAGCGGCACAATAAAAATTTAGTGCCTCTTTCGCAGCCATTTTATAGCTCTGATCACGTACATAGGAATGGGCGTCACAGCGTAAAGATTAAGTCAACTTTGTTGAAGAAAAATTGCTTTTTGACTATATTTGTTAAAGCAATGCAATCATCCTGAGTATTCCTACTGTAAAATCAACAGACTCAAAAACAAAAAAAAACAAAAATTCCATCAACTTGACTTTACACATTGCCTCACAAATTTATCTCTATTGAATTTGTACGATAATGTTATGTAAATACAAGTTGAGAAGTATAAATAGTCTATGAAAAAGGGGCGGGTAATTCTTAGAGTACTCGAAATATTATAGTTATAATACCCATTGACATGGAACGTGACAAAAAGTGACAAGCACTTTTGAACGTTTTGTACGGTTAAAAGGAAACCGTCAGTCGAACTGTCAGACTACTATCCGCAGATTTCAGATCTTATAAGTTCACTGAATTCGATATCAAAAGTTCCTATACATCTTCATCGCTTTATGTTTGTACTACTTATCTTGAATTAGTACGTTCGTGTTTCGTCATTGTAAAACTCAACGTAGTAGAAGAAAGGCCCCGAACCATTTAGCTCTAAAAGGATTTTTCTTTCGAACTTGGCGATGAATGGAACTAAAATCAGCTGACATTTTAGTTTGTGTAAAAAAAAAAAAAAAAAAAGAGGAACTAAAAGGATCGATATTTTTGTTTCCGTTTCATTTAGATCGGATGATATACTGCGATTAAGTTTTGATTACAGAGCTTAAGCCGCAAACATCGTCGAAACATAGAACGGCGACAAATATTGCAGATTGTTGGCAGTTTATTGTGATGTTTGAGAGAGCACTTTTCTCAAAATCGTTTTTCAGATTTCCTTTCAAAGCGGACCGTCGACGTGAAAAGTTTTGCTTTTTCGTTTCGCGAAAAATGCTGCTCCATGAAAACTCACGTTTCCAACAGGAAGGATGCGACGCGTTCTGCCTCCGAATTGATTTTAACGAAGTGGATTCGTCGGCACGTAGACGGCCTTTGAGTCACTGCCGATTCGATACAACTGGAACATTCTTTATGCCTGATTTCCTTGGGCCAACTTTTTTCTAACTCATTTTTTTCTTCCACTTTTTCGTTACATTCCTATCCAGGCGACGTCCTGTATCTTACTTTGATAGGCTGCTGCGTGAATTGGCGTTCTCGCGTGCAACTGCTCCCTTTGCCGGAATATGCTCGCGTATACAAAAAAAAACTAACTCTACAAAACGTATCGCTTTGGTGAAATTTTTTCTTACAAATTCAATTCTTCGAGCGCAATCAAACGCGCAGCAATGATTTTCCCAACAAAGCATTGATATCGTTAACATTCGAGTTGCGATCGCGATACCATACCTTCTACTTTTAGGTCATAAAAGCACCCCTGCACCCCTTTGGGTGCACCCAAAAACAAAATTTTCAATTTCCCGGTTTCCATAATTGGACTAAAATTTTTTTGGATTTTAATGGACCTTAATTATTCTAAAATTGTAGTGCATTTTTTAATTTATTTTTGGAGGGATTGGGGTGCTGACTTTTTATGACCTCTTCTACTTTGAAAAAACATAACACAAAGAATTCATGTTGATACGACTCGGGATCTAATAATTTTATTGGTTTAAATAGTTTTTTTTTTTAATCAGGTGCTTTTCATGTTTTTCATTTTTATTTTATTTTTTTTTCATGAATATTTTGAGTTAGATAAGTAAGATATTTTGGATCGAATATTTCAGATCTTGTTTTTGAGATTGATATTTACATTTCACCATTGGATATTTTATGTGGTAATGTTATTATAATATACATTCAATTTTATAAAATGAACATATCGTAATTGAATTGACGGACTGATATATTTGATCAGCCATAATTAAAAAATGCATCAAAGAGCATTTGTTTGATTGTTTCACAGAAGCCGCACAATTAACAAAGTTATATGTTTTCTGCGAAAACTGAAAAATATTCAACGATTCGTATTATTACGTTAATGTCCCAAAGAACAACTTGTATCGAAGCAAAGGTGTATTTCGAAGAATCTCTTTTTGGCTTCATTTCCTCATGGGAAGCACATTATTATAGGGGTGTGTAGCTCGGTGCAGTTTTTTTTGCGTAAGTTTTTCGTGCGGCTTATTTGCTCACAAAGTCAAGAAGGCTTTTTGTGACGAGTTTGAATATTGTTTCGTCGAGAGCGTGTTTTGCACAGTTTAATTTCAGTTAGAAAAACATTATGAAAGAAATATTATTTGATACGAAATAAAAAGTTGAAAATTGAAATTAATTTTCACTTCTGCCTAAAAATGTGTTTTTCTAAAAATATATGGTTCTTATTAACCGAGAGACGGAAGCATCGAAACAATTCATCTACTTTTGAAATGAAAAAAAAATGTCTATAATTCAAAACTGATGAATCAGTCGGAATCCGGCGGTTGGTATACATACAAACTAATTGAGATTACGCACACTTTCGGCTGGTATGCGCAAACAAAACAACGAATTTTGCTTTTAAAAATCATTGTTCTCCACTTGTTCTAACAAACGCATTCCTACACAATTGTTGGAGAGCCCAACGTAATAGCGATTTTCTTTTATTTTCCACCCGAGTAGAAATATTTTTTCCCTTAATGACTTCCGCCTTAATATCTTAGCGCTGAATATCTAGTCAATGTTGACATTCTTATTGTTTCTTGTAGTACAACCATTGTTCTGTTTTTCTTTCACGGCCTTTAATTGTTGAGAGAAGACAAAACTGTCTGTCTGCAAACAATGTGTCATTCACTGTGAAGTGAGTATTCATATTATTTCAAATTAGTCCAGCTGTTTTATAATTCAGATAATATCATGCTAATTTCGAGTGTACCTTGACAAAGCAATTGACCGCGTCTGAATGTTGGAGCCGTCAAAGGGTCGATGCCAGCCTTTCTTTATCCATTTTGCATATACATCGAATAACATAAAGCTCAACATGATTCAATATAGGATTACCAAGAATATACCTCAGAAAGCAGAATATCAAAATATATCTCCAAGATATAGCTGAGAGCCTCGAAGCTAAAATTTCTGGTCTTAAAATGTTTACCATACATAAAATATTGTACGATACTGCCTTTGTATAAAATACCAATTTACAATCGGTAATTTCACTGCAAGTTCAACGTTTTCTCAACAGATAACATTTTAATTTTTTTTTTCTGTTTTTGGAAATTCCAAAATTGCTGTTAGTTATATTTTGGTCTTCATTTCAGGTGTTCATTCAAAAAAAGTTCTTGAAGGAAGAATAAACGTGAAAAAAGAAAATGACAAAAAAAATCTTTGGTTTAATAGAAATGTATGTTTAGCCAATTTGTGAAAAAATAGGTTACGATTTATCTCAATTTGTAATTTTAGTCTTCGATAAATATGGTTGATTTTGTTAAAATCAAGTTACTTTTATTTGCAGAACTTATATAAATGAAATGTCTAGCTCAAGTTATAATAATTTTAATAATAATTTCAACTGCAGTAATTATGCTCGATGAAGTATTTCAATTAAAATTACTTCAAATATAAAAAAAATAATTCTATCAATTACATTTATGAGTAAATATAATAATTGTAATTTAGAATAAAATTTATTTTAAACATCCGATTCAAATAATGTGTTTTCAATAAACAAATTATTCTGCATAGTTCGCACGAAATAAATTTGAGATAGTTTTTTTTTCGGGAAAGGAAAAAAACTTCAGTAAAAACAATACAGTAGGAGGACATCATTAATTGAATAATACCAAGAATAACATTTTAATTAACTATTGTTAGAGACTAATAAAAAGTGTCCTTTTATTACTTCTTATCCTGGAAGTTGTGTTAGTAAGCAAAAAGTTTTGGAATAAATTGACCTGTTTATATTTTTAGAATCTCTCATGAAAAAGGAGACAAGGAAATCTGTTTGAATTACACCAGTCGTCATAAAATGTAAAAGGTAAACATAAATTAACAGCTGAAGGCGATGTAATGACATTTCATTATATTTTCTATTAAAAATCTATAGATATTTTGAGCACGTAAGACAATAAAAAAAGTATCCAATTTTGAATTCTGATTGACAACAAAATGGCGAGTTGACATAATGTGCATCAGAGTAAATGCAAGGCTGAGAGTAAATAAGGCAGTTGCACACAAATATTCTGTCGGTCATTTGATGTTTAGGTACAAGTGGGCAGAATCAAACGCAGGAATGGTTGCCGAGATATTTAGGCATGCTTAAACGGAATCACAATTAGTTTGATTAAAAAATTTTATCCGGGACCACATCGTATTTCCTTGAAATCTGACGAAATTTGAACTCAAATTGTCATCACAAAACGAGAAGCCTTTGATAACTAATTTGAATAAATAATTGTTTACATCGATTGACAGGATAATTTTAACAATTCAGCAAACATTTCCGATTACTCGAGATCGATATAGAGAGAGGAATATGCTTTCGTGTATTCAAAATAAAATCAATTGGATTTAGGCAGGTTGTTACAAGCACGCAACAATGATTTTCAATGAATATGTCAGAAACATACTTTTAGAAGCAAAGGCAAAGTCACTAAAAACACCCATTATAGATTATTTGTAAAAATCAAACATCATATACAAATTCTGTCTTCGCAATTCTGCAATTTTAACGATATACGATTTAGCTTTTCGATAACAGATGTATTTTCACGCACGACAATTGAAACAAATTTATAAATGTGTAATGAAACTTTCCGGACGCAAAACCGTTACTATTTTACACCAAATTTTTGGTGTTCGTTAAAATTTGAATTTTACGATAAAAAATATTCATTATATAAATTCGCAACAAATCAAATGTAACTGGTAATTGAAAATTTTTTTATAGTATTTAGAAATTGGAGTTGTGTTATGCAATAACGAGATTTTTTCTCACGTTTTTCAACATATCAAACATAGGAAATGTAAATACACACCATAATCAAACTATTTGTTAATTAACAATAGTTTACAATGCTGTTTACATTTAATTTTAAAATTAAAAACATAAAAGATAATGAAATTGTTTATGACGTCGAAAAAAAATTCTGTTCAATTATAATTTGTAAAATTAGTTAAACATACACGAGCATGATTGAGCATTTATTTAATGAAAACTAAAAATGTGTCATGTTCGCTGATAGGGTTCACGAATGTTTATCCTTAACTATAACGATAGCGTCGGTTTTGATTGACTGTTAAGCATGCAGAACTAAGCCAAATCCAATTTATGAGGTAAAAAATGCAGCAAGCTTTATAGTGTTGTTTTAGCGTTATGAAACTCTCACGTAAATAACGTTTATTAAACTACTTTATGTTTGTGAGGTAGAAAAATTTTATAGGTGGTACGGACGCTCGTGAAAGTGTCTTATGGACTCTCGGAGGATTAAAAATACGACCATTTGTGTCCTAAGCACGGACAGCGCATATTAATCGTCTTCGCAACTCACCTTATTTCATCCCGGCTATTCGCTAGACCTCGCGTTTTAATTTAATCATATTGCCAACATCAAGGTTGCGGAAAATTTATGTTAACGTGCTATAGGGCTAAGATGCGCACTTTCTCAGCAAGATTCGCCGGTCCAAATTGAATTCTAAATTTGTCAGTTTTTCAAAACTTTAAATTTATTTTCATGAATTCATTTTTTCGAATTTATTGCTTTTTTGCTCGACTGCCGCGAAAAGTTGTTTGAAGTGCCCGTGTTCGGGTACGTACCATTTTACCATGGCAAACTTCTTATGTACACCGAAATATCTCGCATTACATTCATCATGATGAAATTTGTATAGTAAATTGAATTGAATGCAAACAAAAATTTTTCGCAGAAAGATAAAAAAACGTGCTCGCGAATTAAAAGTACTTTATGAAAAGAAAAGTTTTGCAATGTGATAAATGTGCAACGAAATTGCAGCTGGTAGATGCTGTTCCTTTAGATTTGTCTTGCAGCTCGGCCAATAATTAAAAACTAAGGAACATCAGTGTGGAAAACTTTTTGGTCGGCCGTTTATTTTATTCCGACCGGGACACGTGGCTCGAAGGAAGGAAGAAAAAAAATTAATGACCGACATCGTAACTCATTTTACAATTATAACTCGATTAAGTTGATTGTTGCCGGCACCGCGGCGTGGCTGCGCGTGCTCGTTTCAAAGCGCCGCGTGAACTCCCACGATCAGCGAAAAGTCGAGATTCCTTGAGGTGTGTTATGCTCAGCGAAACGCAAACGCAACCAACATTTTAGCGATATTTGATGTTGCGATATTTCAGTTGCAAGTTTTTGTTTCAAAAGAACTTGTGTCGCTACTCTTTATTCAGGATACGTGTAAGTTTGTAACAAAGTTGACGTCACGACATTTTACTCGTGACAATCGCGCTTTCCAATGAACTGCTATTTTTCGGTATAACACACATTGACATTTTTCCATTCCACTTTCAATTCAAGTCAAATTTCTTACAAGTTTTAAAAACGCCTACTATTGAATCTCCACGGTCTGTGTATAAACTATATTTTCCCTATAGATATCATTTTACTTGAGATATAAAATTATGAAGTTTATAATATTAGATACCAAGCAATGTTATCAATGTTTTTATTTTTCAAACGAAATTTTTGTGATGCTCCAAATATTGTCATTTTGGAAAAATCCAAAAATGTGATTGAAATTACACTTTGTATGTTAAATTGAATACTTCCTTTTACCGTTTGGAAAATGTTAAAGAAAATATTCCATCAAATTTGTTCTATCACATAAAAAGATATTCAATAGCAACGTAACGTTGTTTTATTACTTACAAATTGATTTCACAAAGTGTCTTCAGAGGTTGAAGGTTACTCACCTGAAACAAAAAGAAATAAAAGCGTTTAATAAAACAGAATTAATGTTTTGAGTAAAGTCAATTTTCGCGAAATTGTCGCACAGTTGAGAATGAAACAGAAATCAACTTTGATGGTTTCACAGTGGCAATCATAATTGAAATGATTTCAAAGATTAGAGAATATAACTGGAGGAAAAATCGTCTAATTAAATGTTTGCACATTTTAAATGAAGAAAATGTTGCTATTAAATTAACAAAGCGACTTCAATTTGAGAATCTAGTTCACTGAGTTGGAAGAATCTTCTAAGACCTTAATGTGACGAGCATGAGAGCTTGGTACACACAGCGACTCTCTGGTTACACACGTGCAGTTTTGTTTATTGTCATTTCATGTATAAATAATTCAATCATAAAACTTAGTTGCCACGAAGAAACGTCTTTTTGATTACAATTTAATGAAATGCTTCATCCCACCGAATAAAGTTTTATTTAAAAGCAAGTCCCGGGGATTGATGTTATTACTGCTTTTGTACTTTTAGTGTGTTACAAAACAATCTCCCGAACTTCCGAATTGAATTTCATTGTCTCATGAGAATAATCGCATCTTCATTAATATAATTTTCTTTAGAGTTTAGCAACTGGAAGGGATAATTATTATCTATATTTCACATACAACTTTGCCCTGGTCACGAATTCTAATGCCACAACGGATTCAACCAACTGTAAAATCCAATCATAACAAAATGTTAATCTCAACATGAAAACTTTGTGAATCACTTCTCAAACTCATACACTGCGAGAAACTCCATTTAAGTGGGTTACACTTTGTAACGAAATTCTTTTTTATCAAATCATTTTGTTGTCCGTCGTTTAAATCATTTTTCAATCTCTCTCCAACTGAGAATTTTTCTTCTTCACGAAAAAAAACAACAAAAAGTATATATTAAAATGTTACTCCCCGCACGAACGAAAATATATTTTTACAATATAAACAAAATATATTTTTCACGTAGAAAATACACGCAGAAGAAAAAGAAATTTACTATATACTTTAGTAAATTCCATTGAATTTCAACTCTGAGAGGTTAGTTAGCGATTTTTTATAGTAATTTTTTTTTCTGCGTGTATATTCCGACAATAAGTATAATATTTAATTGAATTTTTTTTTTATAAATTCCATTATATAGGAATTTTTAAAATATAAAATAGAATCCCTAGTAAAAAGAATCATATATTGTCCATACATAAAACATATATTAGCAATATATTATTTCAGAAATCATATATTGACCATATATTGACAATATATTATCAATATATTAACAATATATGGACAATATATTGACCATATATTGTCCATACATTGGCCATATATTGATTGTATTTTAAGATTGCTTTTATATTGGCAATACATAGTCCATATATTATCAATATATTGGCAATCTATTATCAATATATTGTCAATACATGAACAATATATTATCTTTTTTACTAGGGTATAGAACTAGCTAGAGAGCTGTTAGTTTCTTGCGATTGACTGACGTCCCCCCACCACTATTTGGACAAGTTCATCATCGACTGTAGACAACTTCACAACTTTGACTTACCAGGCAAAACATAATACGGATGTATACTGTACCAATAAACTGGCATATTTCCCAGAGTAGGAATTTGACATTCATGGCTTCGTCAAACTTGGTCGTATCTTTGGGTTGGTTGACTAGACATCGTTCGAGGGTGTCCAAAACGATGACAATGGACTCGTAACAGTAACGATCTTGTTCTGTGCTGAAGGATCGTTGTCCTCCGACGGTCGGAACCATTTCGTTGACCCGTTGCAACATTTTCGTAAGCCCGGATATTACAAGGGAAAAGCGATAACGCGAAATTTGTATTAAACATTTTTTGTTCTTCTCCTCGTCTATCTGCGAATGGGTGTTTTGCGATCTTTTGCGACATGGCAACTGCAATTTTTCAAAACGAATCGCATTAAACCACACAACCTTTTTGCAAGATTTATCCATTTGAATATCATTTTGCATCGGCGCTGATGAAAAATAATACTCAACGATATTCAAAATAGCGCATTCGATCATAAACACAGTTGAAATTATTTTAGTAGTTATTGTTTCGTGATTAAAAGACATTCATGCAAACATCAATAGCTGAAGAACATGAATAATAACGACAATAGTCGAAATAATATTGTTGAACGAAAAAGTGATTCACAACAAAATAGAAAAGTGATGATAATTTTTTTTTTTTTTTTTAATTTTCCTGAATTTCATTTTATTTTCATTAATTTAATTTGTTTTTATTTGATTGAAACGAAAAATTGTTACTTACACTTTGACTAAAATCATTAATCTTTTGCAAAAAACTTAAATATTGTGCAGGATTCTCTTCCATGTTTCTCGCCAAATAAAAGGTTGCTATCGCGAAATGCCCATTAGATCTATAGCAACGTCAGCAATCCTGTAAATTCGACTTGTATCTCAACATGATTATTCAATACAAATTAGAATATAAGCAGCTAATGTAAACTGATTTTTTTTTTTCACTCGAACTGACTTATATATTCAAAATTTAGTAACATAAACAATTTGTAGGATCTTATGAATTATTTATTAAAAATAGTCTTACATTCAAACAAGTTGTAACTTATTCGTTTATTCGAATTGTTGACTTTTTCATGAAATGAAAAAATTTGGATGAAAAATTAAGAAAAACAAAATTGCAAAACTAAATTCATTCAAATTAAAAGCGTTTAAATGAAAAAAGCATTTTGTTTATTTTGTTTTATTTTTGGTTATATGTTTGTTTTGTTCGTTTATATGATTTGTTTGTAGAATTTTTATTTGTTTGTTTTATTTTTAATTTTGCATATGTTGTATTTGTTTATAAGATATTTTTATTGTTGATTCTTGGTTTGTTTGTGTGTTTGTTATTTTTTTCAATTTTTTGTTTACATTTCAATTGTCTATGTTTCGTTTCTGTTTGTTTGTTATTAGTCAAATTTTATTTTTTTATTTTATTCGTTTTGTATATTTTGTTTCCGTTAATATCATTCCGTTTGATTTATTTTTGTTATTATTCGTTTTTTAATTTAATTTTTATGTTTTATTATTTTTTTTTTCGTCGTAGTTTTTAAAAATTTTTTTCTATGTTTATATTCAGTTTGATTCTGATTCTGCTATTTTTGTTATTTGTTTATGTTTCAATTTTGTATTATTCTTTTTTGTTTATTGCTCTTTTTTTTTCATAAATTATTCTCATTTAATTTCAATTGAAACCTGTTAGTTTTTTCGTTTTGTTTTTTATTTTGTTTATTCAAAAATGGTCCTCGGCTACAAATTGTTCATCTCGTTTATATCCACGTTCACACACAATGTTATTATTTTGTGTTTTCATAAAGTTGTCAATAACCAAACAGAAATAAAAAGAATGTTCGAAGAAACGATTAAGCCGTGGGAGAAACAAAAAGCTCGCTCGCTCGCAAAGCATCAATGAAATATGTTATCATTGGTGTTTGACTGCACTCTGAATAAACCCCTGTGGTGATGGGTGGCGGGCGGTTGGGTCGAAGGTCAAACGAAGGGAGGCGTGAAGCAAGCGCGCGCGCGCATGCGCCCGGACACGTTTTGGAGCGTTCTATGAATGAACCCAGTCGATAAGAATGTTCGGTCACTCAAGCGATCGATAATTCAAGCAGTCAAAATCGCGTGCTAACGATATAGACGGCCATCAACTGAATGAACGCCTCGCCTCCATAGTATACATTATTCGAGCGAACTCCAACGGATACATTTTGCTCGGGCAAATTCAAAGCTCAGTTTCCATTAACGGTCCGAAACGCTGTCAGGCAACATGCAAAAACGAACACCGAAACCGAGCTCGGCCCGTCCGTCCATTCCATCTAACATAAACAATGCGCTGCGTTGATGAATGGAGAGAGAGCAAGAGAGGGAGAAAGAGAGAGCGGGACTTTCTCTCTCATTGTCAAGTGAGGAGGGGTGACGTTTAGGTGCAGCTAAAAACGACGACCAAACAGCTGGTCTTGTAGACGGCCAAACAAACAAACAAACAAATCGGACAATTGGTAATTGGGCGCTTGTGTACCTGATCTTCGAAACGTGCGATCAACGAATTGGCCCACTCGCTCGGCTTCTGTGTGCCCATGTCGCGCGGCTGTTTATTGGCGAGGTGTCATCGCTGTCAAATCGGTTCGAGCGACAAAATTGGCGGATCGCTGCGTGCTTAGACATCAGGACGCCGCCATTTGTGCGAGCAGACTGCTGTCGGCGTTCTCTCTCGCCGAGCTTGGGGGTGGAGAAAAAGCGAGCAGTAGCACACCACGCAACCGCGCCATTCATAAAAGCTCGCCCCGACCCGATCGATCCCTGGCTTCGATCCGTTACAGCTCGCGCCGCCTCTTCATTCTTAAAACGGACCATTACACACTCGCAAGCTCCATTCAATTTATTCTCACAATTATAATATGCCAATTTCAATCTAACTCGCTCCAACTGATTCTGCTGGAATTAATGATCTCTGTTTTTTGTTTGTTTCAGCTTCAGCAAAGACCAGAATCGCTGGAATTTGAGGTTTTATTTTGTCAACAGTTTATGTACCCATTCACCTCACCTTGTGCAAAATATTGGAAACGAAATACGGGTCACTGTGGAACCCAATTATCAAGTCGACGATTTAATGTACTTAATGAATTGTAATGAAATTTTAATTGCCATTGTAAACTGTATTTGAAAATGATGATTTAGTAATTTTGGAACAACGATTTGGTGTTTCAAATTTTGTTCATTGTATGTACGAAAACGTTAATTAGCAATGTTAATGCGAGTTGAAAGAACGTCTAAATTATTTGTCTTTTTTATTTTATTTCATTTTTATTTTTGAAAAGTGTTCTTCTTCTATCGAGTTTGTCGTAATGTTTTATGAAATTGAGTTATCTGTTTTTGTTTTTAATTTCCTGGTACAAAAAACATAGTTATAGCTTGAAAATGAGTAAAGCTAAAACAATGTGGTAAATGCAACTGAAAAAACATATACTGTATGTATTGTTTCATGAAACTACATAATAAATCGATATTATTCTGTGTGTCTCAGTTGATCACACAAAATAGTATTTTACATTTCATTTCCATTAATAGTATATTGTTGTACGAGTTTGGAAAATTCTCTTTTGCACGAGTGGAACATGCTATTTTTTATAACAAGTGGTGAGGATGTGACAAGTACCCACATTGATTTTAGAGCAAAAAGTATATTCATTTGCAGGAAACCACGCAGGAAGTATTTTCGGTACTGTGAATGACTAGGTAATGACTAATATTTCTAGAATATTAATTTCGATTTTTTACATGTTATTTAGGCAGGTACAAGCTTAACATTAAATGACGATTTAAATTTATTTATTTAAATTTACATTGCCATATAATTATATTTACATTTTGTATCTTAATTACTGGAATTAATTGGAACAAAATGCTGAAATTACAATTTTTTGCGAGTTTCGAAAAAAGGGACCTGTTTTAATTTTAATGCACGGATGAAGTATAGTCAACCAGTCGTAATTAAATGAAAATGTTTTAATTTCCCTTTTGCGTGTCTATTTCCTATACATTAATCATGATTCTACGAAAAAAAATGGTCTGTAAATGTGTTTGCATTTTAATGATATCATCTTCGATAATGAAGACTTTCTAGATACCGCCGTCTGGTAGTGATAATCAATTGATAATGAACAAGATAAGCTCTTTTGACCCATATTACAAATGGCTCAATATTTGACACCGGAGGTTTTTGAACTTGTAACTTTTTGACCTTTACATATGGTCACATATTCACACATGAACTTTGAATAATTATGAAAATTATTTATCATCTATCGCTAGATAGATAACTTGAACTATTTTACTTTTTATTTATCGGACACAGTTGAAACGAAGATTTGTATGCAAAAAAATTCAAATACAAAAAAGAAGTAATTAATTCGAATAAATAAATTCAGGTTAAACAAATGTTGTTTTTTGTATATATTAAGTATTTTGTATAGATATTTGTTTATTTCTATTTTTTGATAGTGTTTGTTTTTGTTTACTTTATTTGTTTTGTTTTTATCGAAATTCGATGTAGTTTGTCCATTTTGGTTTATTGTTTATTACATTAATCTTATTTATCATAAATTTTTACCGATTTATTTATATTTTTTATTCTTTCTTTCTTTGAGTTTTCTTTTTATATATTTGTGATGTATTCAATTTTTGTTTTGTTAATTTTATTTCAGTTTCATATGTATTTATTTTCAGTACATTTTACTTTTCTGACATTCTTAATTATTTACATTTCGTTAGCTCGTGTAATAAACTTATTCCGATTTTTGTTTATTTCAGCAATTGTTTTATTATTTGTTTTATATTTTTACATTCATGGCTTATTTTTGTTTTATTTTGTGTTTTTTATGTTTTGCACATGTTGTACAAACTTGTTTTGATACTTTTAATTTCCGATACGCATCTTTAAATAGTTTGTTTATACATTGTACATTTTTGTTTGTTCCAACAATTGTTTTATTTTTGTAAATTTATTAATATTTTTTATCACTCATTTTCGCTTTTTTTTTTTTTTTTTTACGTACTTTATGTGTTGTACAAACTGGTTTTTATATTTTCAATCATTTATTTGTCCTTCGGTAGTTTATTGATACATTGTTTAGATTTTCATTCATTCCAACAATTGTTTTATTATTTTTATTCATTTACATTTTTTTATTACTTATTTCTGATTTGTTTATTTTTTGTTTTCCAATTAGTGTTTCTGTTTTTATTTATTATTATTTGTTTACCACCAATCCCAAACATTCGATTCATTATTTCTTTGAAAAAAAAAAAAATGAACAAAACAAAATCGACAATTCACATGAGTTACAAATTAAGGTAAACGTACCTAATACGGTTATAGTGTACCTATTTGTGTAAAGTTTGTTTTAAAATTGATTCTTATTTCGGATGATTATTAAATTATTTGACATGCGCGAAGATTAGGTATTATTTTTCCATTAATTTAAATAAAATGTTTTGCACAGTCTCCAATTTCAGAATAAATTCAAAATATATTTTAAACAAACATACACAAATAGGTACACTATAACCGTTTTAGGTACGTTTACCTTAAAACACCCAAAAAAAAATCCCCACCCAAAACCGTTGTTTTCGCAAACCTCAAAAAGAACCGCCACACCGTTGGCGGCAACGGTTCTTGTTAGGGCGCGTGCGCGAGATGGCGCGCGCTGTCTCTTTTGAAAAGTTAATTGTCCGGATCGGGGTGGCGCGCGGTGTGCGGGGCCAGGGGAGAGGGGGCTCCGAAGGAGCGAGCCGAGCGGTTTATGGTAGAAGATGAACGTCGCGTACTGCGCCTGCCTGTATATCTGTTGCGCGTGTGTCCAAAACTTTTGAGACTCTTCGAAAAGCGAAAAATCTCGTGCGCGCTCGAATTTGTCCCCTCGGACGGAACTCTCGCGGTCGCTGGTTGTGTGTTCGGGCTTGCAGCGTGCCTCCTCGCTGCGATATGTGATCGAACGCGATTCCGTGTGAAAGAGCTCTAAACTGGCGGCGGGCGGTTCCCACGTTCGGCTGCGAACCAAGCAACAAGTGTCAGTGACGCGCATCATTTTCTCGGCCGGACGAAACTCGCTCGGGCCGAATTCTCGTTAATTCAAATTCAAGTGTGCCTGCAAGATGGGCTGCGCGGTGAGCACCACCGGCGAAAAGGAGGCAGCCGAGAGGTCCAAGAAAATTGACAAGGATCTCCGCGCTGACGGAGAACGCGCCGCTAGTGAGGTCAAGCTCCTTCTGCTCGGTAAGCGCGCCAACACAAGCTAACGCCTTATTTCATCTCGTTTTTCTTTTCTTCTTCTTTTCAATTCGTTGTTCGTTCAGCATCGACCTCTTATCGCTCGCTGGTCTCAAAGTCGATTCGTCTCTTTCTTGTCTTGTGTTTGTCCGTCGTTACAAACGAGGGGAAAGATAGCAATGTCACCGAGTTGAATTCTGTATCCATTGTTGCTACCAACATTTCCCTCGGACAAATCTGGAACGTAAATTATCCGTCTCTTTTTTTCTTTTATTTGATTCCGTACAATTTTTCGATTTCAGTTTGTTTGTTTGGTTCTTTTTTTTTGGTATTTACAACAGGGGTACCGCTGAATTAACCTAGAATTTTTTGACATGAGATGGAAGGGCCCGAATGAGGTTGAACGAGCAGTTGATTTGATTTATTATTAATAAGAGTATTAATGTGGCTTTGTTCACGTGATTTTGCATAATTATTTATAAATCCCAACCGAGGATTTTATCGACTCGCGAACAATGAAACATGTTAAACTGTCACTCCGATTTTAGTTCTCGAGTTGACAGTTGGGAGAACAACTTTTTCTTTTTTTTTTTTTTTTANCGTAACCTTTTGTTTTTGTTTGTGTCAAACTTTTGACAATCGATCACAGGCTTGTCGCGCCACTTTTCAATTATTCAAGTTGACTCTTTTTTTCTCGTCCCAGTTTAACGATTGATATTTTTCAGATAAATGAAGAGTTGGTACCGAACTCTGTTTATAACTTTTTGTTAATTATAATTTTTATGTTGTGGTTTTCATTTTATCAAGTTGAAATTATAAACAAAAGAGTGAATAAACAAAGAAACAAATATTATAAATTGTAAATTTATATAATATAATATAAATATTATAAATAGTATATTTTTAAAATAAAATTGGTTAAATATAATATGATTGAATTATATATTTCTAACGTGGAATAAGAAAAAATTGATTGTTAATCTTTTCATTTTAATTACCACAATTGGATTCAGTGCTTGGATGGGATTAATTAAAAATGATTCTGCTCCCTGAAGAGGCCTTTCTCGTGTTCACATTAGTAGTCCATCAAATTTCGAACAAAAATTGAATTATTGATTGAATCACTATGCATCATACTTTATCAAGCATCACAAACGTCTGCGTCAATTGATGATTCAGATCGATTGTGAATTTCCATCAAATTTAAAATATCCTCATTGTGATATGCGAATTTTCGATTCGATTGTTTTCAACATTATCGGTGCGAGTGGAGTATCGTAAATTGAAGTAATTATATACGTTATAACATTACGTCTAACGACCGTACGAACCATTATGACAAAGTCGGAGATATTTAATATATATCCAAGCGGTTAAATAAACTTGTATCGGAGGGAGAAAGGATTTTATAAATTATTTTCTATTATTAAAATCAAACACGACGGAATGAGTCTAACTAACACATTGTTAACATTTTACGTAATTTTAGATAAAGTCAGTTAACACGGGCGTAATTGCTCCAATGAGTCACACTCGATAGAACAGCTCATGCACGAAAAAAAAAAATATCAAACTCGAACGAAGGGAAAAAATTCAGTTTTTATTCCTGCACGTGTTTTGCCTTAACCTCCTGGTTTCGAAAATGTTGTTTGTAGTTCAGGAGAAACAACAATTTGTTAAAGATGAAAGTTTTGGAAAGACATTTTTTGTTGTTGTAATTTTGGTTATAGGTTTCTTTGTAATTTTGTAAAAATAGTTTGTGAATTTTAGTTGGGAGATCAATTTTTGTTCAACATTATTGTTTAAAGAATATAAGGAATTATTGAAAATGGATAAATTTATTTTACAATGAATTTAGATGGAATATCAAATAAAATGATAAAAAATTCGAAAAGTTTCAATGTTATTCGATATATTTGAGATGTCAAAGTTGCTGTGCTACCTACCTTACCGACAGCTTTATTTTACTTTTTTGTTTTATTTTTTCTAAAATAAAATTAGTACAAATGTTATGCAGATTTAGATTATTTACAAATCAAAAAATATATAAAAATTAATTATGAAAAAAATTGTTCCTAACCAGGAATCGAACCCCGGTACCAGTGGAATTTATCGGAGGATGTTAAAGATTTTACCACTGTTCCAAAACACTCAATTACAATAAAAACTTTTTTGTGAAAATTATCCATTATTGTAAATTATTCGAAAAGATATTTTAAAATTAAATGATTCTGGGACTCATATCGTAAACATTTCTTTTACTTAAATTCTAAATTGTCAATATAAGAATGTTTGGACACCATTTGGAAAGGCACGTTACGGCCTAATAGATAAATTTGAATTACGTAATTGGCGAACCGGATGGAGTTCGAATTTTAATCGAAGCTGAAATGTGTTTTGCAGGAGCCGGTGAATCAGGAAAATCAACAATCGTTAAACAGATGAAAATAATTCATGAAACGGGATACAGCAAAGAGGAGTGCGAGCAGTACAAGCCGGTCGTTTACAGCAACACGATACAAAGTCTGATGGCAATAATCAAAGCAATGGGCAACCTCAGAATCAACTTTGCAGATCCAAGCAAAGCGGTAAGTTTGAAAATTATAGTTGAAAATTAAATTACCATTAGAATTGATGGACTTCGTGCTTGCCTAGAGCTGCTGGTGCTGGAAATTAAAAAATAATTAATGAAAAATTTCTGTTTGGTTCAATTATTTATTTCGTAAAACTCAAAAGCCAAAAATCAAACAATAACAAATGACTTGGGAATTGTTTGGAATATAATAATTGGATGTGAACGAATCAAATTTTACATTTTTTTATTCACAAACAGGTTAAATTTTTTTTTCAATTTGTATAATTAATTGCATGAAGAATTGGATAAATAAACTACGTAGATGTTTGTTAAACAATGAAAATTTATAGCAAAACAAAAATAGAATAACAACAATAATAAAGTGTATTTTTGTAATTTATGCAACAATTTGGGATATAGTAATGATGTCAACAAACTAAAAAAATAATTAAAACAATAACAAGGATTTCTTCGTTTCTATAATCATTGCCAATGTAAACAAACCATACAAATCAACGATACAATTAAACAATGTATAAAAAAATTTTAATTAATAATTTATTTACACAATCCAATGAAAAATAACAACTTTGTTGCAGTAATAACAAAAACAATTAAAATTGAATGTGAATCAAAATAATATGTAAAACTTGAAATCATCACGGAAAGTACAAAACAAAATTAACAACCATCTAAATAAAAACCAAAGCAAAAATATAAAAATAGCAAATTAACGTTACTCTCGTGAATATTTATGTTAATTTATTTTGAAAAATGTTGATACAAGTAAATTTATTAGTTTTTTGCTTGATAGAATTAATGTTCAGTTACTGTTATTAATGTTGGTACATATGTTTCTGAAAAAATTTTTACCGTTTTTTGAACTAAATAAATAAAGCAGAGGCGGTTCTATTACGGAATTTTAAATAATATTAACAAAAAAATACTTCCAAATTTTTATAATAAAAAAAATCATTTCATTATTATTATTTATTTTTTTAAACTTATATTTATAAAATATTCTAAATAATCATCTGATAAAACTTTTACAGTATACTTGTACAAATTTTGTATATAAAAAATATCTCTAAATTTTAGAATTTGTTTAAAATTGATCCAACTATTATTTTTAAAGTCTAGTTGTAATCCGACCAAACTTAAAGTTATTTCATCATGTACAATTCAACATATTAAATTTCAATTTTGTCAAAAAATATCTGACTCGAATATCCATTTTTATTAAAATTAAATATCTCAATTTTCAAACGTTAAAGTATTTTTATATTTCATAAAACCTATAAAAAAAATATTGTACAAGGGGTCGTTCGTAAAGAATCTAACATAACTCTTGTTATATTTTTCATTCATTACTATTACTACCTTCGATGAAAAACCAACAAATCCAAATTACATAAAATTAAATTCCAACTAATTGAATTGTATTACCGTTTGATTTTCAGGACTTGGCTAGACATTTTTTCACATTAGCATCGGCGGCCGAAGAGGGAGAATTAAATAATGAGTTGGTGCACATAATGAAGAGATTATGGCAGGATGCTGGTGTGCAGCTCTGTTTTTCACGCAGCCGAGAATATCAACTGAACGATTCTGCAGCGTACTACCTCAACGCTTTAGATCGCATCGCTCAGCCTAATTATATTCCAACACAACAGGACGTTCTGAGGACGCGCGTTAAAACAACTGGCATCGTGGAAACGCACTTTTCATTCAAAGGCCTTCATTTTAAGTGCGTCCAATATTTCATTTACACAAAAAACAAAAACAAAAAAATAAAAACCATTTATAATTCTTTGGCCTGGTCGATTCGATTGATACAAGTAAACGATATTTTGCAACCGGCAACAGAGGTAGTCTTAAAAAAAAACATTGCGATTGCTTTGAATTGCAGGCCATAATTAGCCATTGTATTAATGTTTCCCATTGCCTCCATTCAAAGAGCAAGAAAGACTTGTTATCCAAGTTGAATTCGTTTCTAATTTTTTTTTTTTTTATAACGTTAATGAAACGTAAAAATTGAAATGGAGTACTAAAAATGTTACAG
This sequence comes from Trissolcus basalis, assembly GCA_025266255.1. NCBI lineage: Eukaryota > Metazoa > Arthropoda > Insecta > Hymenoptera > Scelionidae > Trissolcus > Trissolcus basalis. The sequence continues at coordinate 5,040 of JAAMPD010000366.1, read as the reverse complement.
AGAATTATAAATTACGATTTATATATGACCCGCGCGGACAAAAATATATTTCTAAATATATTTTACGTATATTTTTTATATTTTAAATGTATCCATATATTTTACATACCACAAGGGCAAAAAAAATGTGTAAATATATTTTAATTAGATATTTTTCATATGAATATAGTAGATTTTTTAATTAAAATTTATATTTATTTTATATTTTATATATTTAACTTATTTTCGCTTCATAAATATTTTATAAATGTGTTAGATGTAAAATGTATAAAATATATTTTAAATATAGAAAATATATACGTCAAATGTATTTTGAAATATATTTTTGTCCGTCTGAGGTGTGTCATTTATAAATAATTCATAAAATGGCAATAAATTACATAAATAAAATATAAAATAAATATATATTGATATGGAAAAAATATATATTCATAATAAAAAAATATAATGAAAGATTTATTCATTAAAATTATATATATTATATAATTCTACATATTAATACTAATTATAACTATATAATATCAATATATTACAAAATTGATATTATAATTTTTCTTCCCATGTCAATATATTGAATATATGAATAATTTTAATATCCAATTTTACACAACCGAGTATATAACTGTGTACAAATGAATGGAAATTTTATTTCGAGAATGTTAAAATTATATATATTATAATTCTACATATTAATAACAATTATAACAATATAATATCAATATATTATAAAATTGATATTATAATTATTTTTTCCATGTCCATATATTTAATATATGAATAATTTTAATATCCAATTTTACACAATCGATTATATAACTGCGTATACAAATGAATGGAAATTTTGTTTTTAGAATGTTCGACGTGGGCGGACAACGTTCGGAACGAAAAAAATGGATTCACTGTTTTGAAGGTGTGACGGCGATCATCTTCTGTGTGGCGCTCAGCGGTTACGACTTGGTACTAGCGGAAGACGAGGAGATGAACCGGATGATCGAATCGATGAAACTGTTTGACTCGATATGCAACAGCAAGTGGTTCGTTGAGACGTCGATAATTCTGTTCCTGAACAAGAAGGATCTCTTTGAGGAGAAAATCAAACGGAGCCCGTTGAGCTTCTGTTTCCCGGAGTACCGGGGTCCGAACACGTTCGAAGAGTGCGCGGCGTACATTCAGATGAAATTCGAGAACCTGAACAAACGAAAGGACCAGAAACAAATTTACACGCACTTCACCTGCGCCACTGACACAAACAACATACAATTTGTTTTTGACGCTGTTACCGACGTTATAATCAAAAATAATCTCAGCAATTGCGGCTTGCTGAGCTAAATCCATCACCTCAAGACAGCAACTGTCTTAAAAGATAAACAAATTAAAAGGGCAAAGAATCAACGCGATGGTTTATCGTTGTCTACTATAAACGCTATCCTAAAAACAAAAAAAAACAATAAGAGATTATTCCTTTATTTCGTTTGTATCATAAGGACAACCAAATTTGACCGTTTCACCCTGTACCTTGTATATAATAATTCACATCGTATTTTCACTTCTAAAACTGTATTCTCTCTTGTTATCCCTCTGTTGTCCCCATCTGAACGATTTTCTTAGCCTGATGATAAGTTTATACTCACTGCGTAATTTTCTTGTCCATTCCATTATCAATCATGTTATGAGAATTAAATTCCGAGCGTTACGAATTGCAGTTTGACAAATGTAAATTGATCGTTTACAAACCTTTAGGTCGTCGGTTAATTCAATTACACGTTCTTTTCAAGATCTGACTCTTTTTGTAATAACAAATTAATGCATTGTTTGTAAGCAACGGTGATCCGGAACTCTCGTGACTGCGAGCGGAGGGTCACTCGTTCGATCGAGTTATTATACGAATCTGAACAAAATGTAGCGACCAGCGTCCCTTGGTTTTATAGAGCTCAATAAGAGATTAATAATATTTATACAGAAAGCGTTTTTATAAATAAAATAACGTTTTGTACTCAACTTTTGTGAATCTATACTCACCTGCTTAAAGCTGCGTCTCACACCGATTTGTTTTCTTTTCGCTCATTCGATAAGCAGACTGATCGTAGAGTGCTACTGTTATAAAAGATTAATGTAAAAATACTTTTATATCAAGATCAAATAAAACCAGTTTTTATATACATAATGTTTCGTTCGAGATTTTACATACTATCACTTTGTTCATTTTTAGGGACGTGCAATTTTATTAAATTGTAATGCAAGAATTTATGGTGGAACATACAATTCAGAAAAATAGTCAGAAATTTTTGTATTAATTAGCATTTGAAATATGCAATGTTAATTTATATTAATATTAATACCAGTGCTTTCAACATTACATGAACGTTCAATTAAATATTTATATTTAAATTTGTATATAAATATATATTTATTTTTATTTAAATTAATATATGTCATTATATGATACAGATATTGCATTATTCTTTAAAATAGAAATTGTATTGTTTTTTAAATTTCGCGCCAAAAAATGCACCGGCGACACTAGCGCCACCCAAACTGGTGCATGACTTGAAAAATTGCTGCTTCTCTCGAGTCATGCGTTGATTTTATGTTCCACGCCTGTCTAATAGTCGGTCGTGGTCGCACACTGAGTTTCGTTAAAAAAACAAGTTATAATTAAAATTGTCAGGTAAGTACGTTGACCAAACAGTCAATATTAAGATTAAAATTACACCTCGACCACAATTCACAGAGGGACAATCGTTTGCAAGTTGAATTTTACGACTGGTCAATTTTTTGTTCGTATGACCGCAGGTGTACAAGTGTAATGCAACCCTATTGAAAAACGAACGAACAATAATTGTTTCGTCAAATATCAAGCTTGAAAATTGGGAATTAAAAAGTGATTTGATTTTTCTCTGTGATTTACCGTCGAGTTTGTATCAAAAGTTTGATTCGTACTTGAATAATGACTTTGCGAATTGACGCTCGCTTTAACCTCTTTCAACAATTTGTCTCTCTCATTTTGAAATAATTATTGTCGTTTTCTTTTTTCACGGACGAACCAATTTGACAGGCTGAAATTTCAGGAACGAAAATGGCAGTGAGGAAATTGGTAGCTTCGATCATTCAGTTTTTAACACAACAGTTGGACGATGGAAGCATCACCGACGATTCTCGAGAGAGCTTAGAAGTTGCGATCCAGTGTTTGGAGAGTGCTTACAGCGTGCAGGCATCTGACGCCCCGAAAAATCTGAACCTACTGGAACTGTACCAAACGCTGGAACAATCAGCCTCCTCCTCAGCGAGTTCTTTTGCTTCGAACACAACCGCCCCGCTACCCCCGAAAGCATCGCCCGAAGCCAAAGCTGAAGCTGAAGCTCTGAAAAATGAAGGCAACCAGCTTATGAAGTTGGAAAAGTACCAAGAGGCTCTGTCGAATTACACAAAGTATGTGTGCACCATCAGACGATGAGATTTATCCTGTGATTTAGAAATTTTCAGCAGTTTTTAGTTCTAGTAGTATTTAAGGTAGAAGTAACGGCGCAAACTAGTCAAATCAAGTGTCCAATCCAAAAAATGACTAAAAAATGAAAATCAACTATTTTTTTTTGTAAATGTTATCAAAATCGCAAAATTAGAATTTTGAAATTACAATAAATGAGCGACTAATTTTTTTATATTAATTTAAAAATATCTCATTTGACAAGCTCTTTTTATTTAACCAAGTATGTCAAATGTCACGTGAACATTGTTGACATTTTGAAGGCAACGTTTTTGTCATTGACAGGTTCATTAAAACCGAAATATCTCGTTAAATTTCTCAAAATTCTTAAAATTTCGTAAAAATTGTTCTTCGTTTGCCAATATTAAGCTAAAGAATTATGAAATTAAGCAACATTTAAAACAATTATTTGACTTTTACGGAAGTGGCATACATTTTTACAATGTAATCTCAAATCAAATATCTCTAATTTGATTTTGTCAAACTTTGTCACACTTTACCAAATTAATAAATTATGACAAATTCAAGTACAACATCGTTTAATTTTGAACAATTTCTGACTTTTCAGAAATAAAATCGCATAAAAATAAATAAATTCATAAATTATAAATTCGCATAAAATAATTAAAAAATTGGTACTTAGGAATTAATTCTGTAGCTGTGAGGAAAAACCAGTTAAGTATACAGGGTTTACGTATACACTTAAGTGGTTTTTTCTTTTAGCCACAGAATCAGACAGGTATTGACAACTCATTACAGAGTTTCAATTTATACAATTAGAAACGAATGTAACAGTTTATTATTTGAAAAACATTCACAGTTATGTATTGATACAATCAATTCTACATATCTTCAATTTCAATTACGTGTTCTTTCAACACTTGTTAGTTTCAAAGTTACCAAGTTATTTCCAATGACAAATTTGTTATAAAACAAATGTTAATACGGAGTTTGAAAACATTACAGAGCAATTGAATTGGACGGACGTAACGCAGTCTACTATGGAAACAGAGCAGCAGTGCACAGCAAACTTGGCAATCATGAAGCAGCGGTACAAGATTCTCTGACGGCTCTTCAGATAGACTCGTCGTACAGCAAGGCGTACGGGCGGTTAGGTTTGGCTTATTCGAGTATGAACAAGCACAAGGAGGCGAGAGACGCGTACAAAAAAGCTCTCGAGATGGAGCCAGACAATGAAAGTTACAAAAGTAATTTGCAACTGGCCGAGGAACAGTTGGCTCAAAGTAACGCCGGAGGTCGAGGTGTCTTTGGCATGGATCTCATGTCAATAATTAGTAACCCCGCTGTTGTTAATGTTGCTCAACAGATGATGAGCGAGCCAGCCCTGCAAAATCTTATGAGAAATTACATGGGTGGTGACAATGCCCAGGATGGACGAATAGATGCTTTTTTGGAAGCGTAAGATCTTATTCTTACAATTGGTTTTTTTAGTTCCTGAACAACTAGCGCCACTTGTGGTAGTTATAAGAAACTGAACAAAGTTATGAGGCATGAGCATTCCGAATTAAATTGTTCATAACTTTGTTTATAATAAA